>RXPK01002326.1:0-98358 GCA_004143645.1 Protaetia brevitarsis | reverse complement strand
TATCGTTTTGATTCCGTAAACACAAACTAATCCCAGCCACGTTATCGGAACCACTAAATAATAAAGAAAAAATAAATATGATTGTATTGGAAGGTAATTTGTGATATGATCACACACCCAATATCTTTAAGACATTGCAATTCAAATTTTATCCTATCTGGGTGACAGGTCGGTACAATATGCTTCACTGCAAATTGTTTTTTTGTATTCATCTTCAATGATGCTAAATAAACTGTGCTGAAAGTACCATATCCGACTTGTCTGTGAACATTAAATAATTTCGCTAAATCTGGAAAAGTCTCAGTTAATTTTATGATTTCAGCAGTCGCAATACTATCATTCTCTTCCTCTAAAAAAATGCAAAATAAAAACATTTACGCATACTTTCATAGACAAAAAAAAAAACATCTTACTTTCAGATAATTGCGGACTGTGAGCTTCATTTGTAGTAAAATACAATTCATTTGATTCTGACGGTATCTGTTCATTTTGATACTCTAAGAAAAATTAAGTTGTGATCTAAATACAAAACTTTAGTATAGATATAGTAGAAATTACCGTTTTTCTTTTCAGGTGTACAAGTAGGTGGCATATTGAAAGTCTCTTTCTATTCAGTTCGTTTTATTACATTTTATTTATAAACATCATTAAGCGCTAAAACTAAATCTAACCTAATTCAACAAAACGTCAGAGCTGTCAATTGCCAGCATGGTATCTTTACAAAAATAAAATTACTGCAAACATACAAAGTATGAAGAAATTCTACAATTATAGAACCATGGAAATTATTATACTTGCAAATACGAATTATAATAATTATTAATGTTCAAATAAAAATATATCCTTGTTTTTATTTAGAGTGAAAAAAAGTCTCAAAAAGTGAAATTAGAGTTCGTACATTTTCTCGTGAAATCGCCCTAGAAGTACATTTTTATGCAAACATGAAGCAAGAGCGATTCCACTTGGCAAAATTTAAATTTCCCACAATTATCTTTAGTAATTTCAACAGAATGACATCAAAATAACTAGCAATATAATACAAAACCATTGGTAATTTCGTGTTTTAATGTTGAAGTTACTAAGAATAAGTGTGGGAAATTTAAATTTTGCCAAGTGGGATGATTGATTATTATTAATTTCTACAACCGATATCCTGATGTGTGATTTCCCTAAGGGGTAACCCCAATATTTGCTGAATGAAACTTAAATTTTCTGCAACTAATTTTAAGAAACGCAACATAAAAATATTAAACTGTGAAGAATTTTATTGATTGGGGAAACAGTGCCATTTTGACAAATTTAATCATGAATGTATAAAATACCTATATATTTCGCAAACATGAACACACACAACGAGAAAATGCGCGCACTTTAGATAAAATCAACATCAATGTAACATTATAAATGACATAAAATTTGTCATCAGCGCATTCAGTCTTGAAGTAGATGATTGTTGTGTGAATAGACCTGTATTTTTTTGAGCTATGAACGAAAGTCGTTCTTATTTCCCAGTTATCTATTGTGTTTAAAGCTATTACATTTGCATACTGTAACTTTTGCAAATAGCTGTCTGACGGCTATTCCCAAGTCGTCTGGATAACCTAGGCAATCGTCCCTTGTTAGTTTGCCAATTAGGTCGTTGATTAGAGCTGCTTACGGTAAAGGAGACAATACTCGTTCCTGTGGACATACCCGTGCCAGATCTAGATTTCGCTGACAACCCTCTAACAAGCGTTGCCCATGCAGCCTTTGCATGCTAGAGGTTTTATTGCAAGATATTGATACCCTTGTAGTGTAGTCTAGTCTTCCGCTATTGGAATAGCCGTCCGGTGGAGATAGGCCTTTTAATTGGGCTTAAGGAGGGCATAAGAAGGATCTGTACGACATCTCGTAGTTAGGATCTGTTAACGGCGCCTTAGAGCAAGTGGCTCTTCCTTGATCGCCCCGCCGTAAACTAGAAAGTTTCGATTTGACTTGCAATTTCAATTTCCCTATGCCAAAGTATGCTTGCATATTTAGCCTTTTCATCTCCTCCACCGACTCTTCGTCTACATTGAAAGTCCATAACATGCCGCCTTCCGCGTTGGTTGAGTCATAGACCGTCCATAGGTTGGTTTTGAGGCGTTGATTACTCACCCTAAGCCGGGTGAGAATCTTTTCAGCGGTTAGCCTTTGTCCGTATTCGTTCGGCACAAAAGCCGTGCATAACCACGAGTCCCCGACATCCTCTTCCTCTAGAGCCTTGAGAGTTGCCCCTTGCCATGGCTTGAGGGTGGGGACGACATCTTTTAGCCATCGAGCGCTCTCCCTATCGGCGCATATCATAATAAGCTGGCCTGGCCCATGAATACATTTTACGAATCGGACTTGAGGTCCATTGTCCGGGATGCCATCGAGAGCTCTCAGAATGGAACTCCTGACTGCTGTCGCCTTGTCAAATTCCATTTGGATCGCCGGATAGCCCGCACAGACTATCGAAATGGCTGGATTTTCCAATCTTGGCCTTTTATTCATAGGTCCGGTAATTGTGGTGTATCTCTCGGGTTGTAAATACCTTATTTCGGATCTTATTTCACTTTTTTCCCGCGTGCCTCTCTGTGCCGCCTCTGGAGGCAAATCTGCGTTTCTAGCATCCGCTAGCGCCTTATTGGCCTTGGCCCGGAGGAGGTTGGTCTTAATTACATCCCGCTTGGCCTGAAAGTAATCGTGTCCTTGCTTCACCATCTTCAGCACTCTCGCTTTCGAAATCCCCGACAGCTTTGCGGTAGCGATTTCAGCGTTAGACATTCGGTCCACGTCCGCGATGCTGGTTATTCTTAGAGCGGGTTGCTTTCGGATTGTAAACGTATCTGAGCTTTCCGCCTCTGCTTCATAACATCTCCTGGGTGGTTCCCACCTGGGATTTAGGTTTGATTTATAGTTGTGTTCCATATTTGTTCCCACGAGTAGCTGGGGATGGGGAGGTCCGCTTCTGCAGAGCCCCGCAATACAGAAGTAAGGCATTGATACAATGGGGTGCGCCCGGTGCCCCAAGGTTGGACTAGTCGGGACTGGTCCTCTATCCAGCCACGCATCCCATCGGCCTAGTCCGCCACCTTAGGATTTAGGTTTTTATTGAGGTTGTCTCCTCTTGGTCCGTGCAATTAAGCCTAGACCCCCCGCCCTATAGGGACATGGTTTTTCGGTTGGGCTCCCTGTTTTAGGGAACTTACAACCGGCGCCGTTTGGACCCTCTGCAGGCCCTTACCACGACACTACAGCTCGGGCAGGTTGGCTGGTCCGCGGGTCGGTCTTCACCTTGTAGCAGTTACCATGTGTTTTCTTGAGGCCATTCGATCATCGTGCACGCGAGGTTTATTGCCGACCAAACCACAGCACCTGTCTTCAGAACATGAACCGTGGTCCTCCCCTATCCGCCACCCGGGGACGCGCCCGGTAGGTAGCCACCCTCGGGATTTATATTTAATTCTCCAACATGACCCTGAAATATTTTAATATTATATTTAAAATATTTCAGATTCAATGATATTAATATTAAAAAAAAGTTGTATAATCAATTTGAAATTATAGCAATATCCTTGTCAGTACAAATGTATAGAAATCAGTACAGTTGCTTCTTTTGCAGCACAATCAATCATAAAATTACTACTATGCGACATTACGAGAAACTGATGTTTTTATCACGTCCTCTATTGGTTTCGAAGTAATAGTACAGTTGAAGAAAAAAGTATCCGAACGATGCGAGCAGAAGCGAGTGAGACAGAAGATATTGTGTCCCTTCTATTACAACGAGCCGATATTTTCTCTCTTGCTTGCTCACGCTTAAATCGTTCGGTTATTATTTTCTTCAAGTCTACGATTCAATAGCATATGTTCAAATATAGAACAAGTAAAATGATCCAAAATTAAATGATGAAATTTCAGTTAATTTGTCAATTAATCACTATCAAAATCCAACCCTAGGAATTATTGAAGTGAAGTGAAAACAATGTTATATTATCATTATTGCACAAACAAGCAATATTATTCTGCATTATAGCCACTTGCTCCTGTAAGACTCTTTTCAAAAGGTGGAGATGCGATAACTCAAGACAGAAATCGTCTTTCTAGAAAGCTTTAACAGAAGTTATTATTTCTCATAGACTGTTCTGAGGAAGAACTGATTTTAAGATTCTTCAAAATTCATTTAAAGGTTGTTTTTTATTTCATTACAGTAAAATTTTGAAACCATTTATATATATTCAGCTAATTTTTTTATTTAACCGTAACGATTTTCTATTGTTTTTTACTTAGAAATATGTCATATTTAAAAAATAGACGGATCATTAAAAAATGTTATATTAAATCCTGTCCAGCAAAAACACTTCTTGAATTAAGACACATTTTGTTACTATAAATTGCTTTAATAGTAATTTTAGAAGAATTACTTGCCCCCTTGCCAAATTTAAATTTCCCACAATTACTCTTAGTAACTTCAACATTGAAACACGAAATTACCAATGGTTTTTTTTTATTAGATTACTAGTTATTTTGATGTCTTTCTGTTGAAGTTACTAAAATTAATTAAGCGAAATTTAAATTCTGCCAAAGGGGTAGTTAATATGAACAGAAAATTTGTTTCTTTTACTAAACAAAATTATATTAATCAAAAGAAATTCTTACTGTAACAATTATGTAAAGTCAAACGAAAATATTGTTACATCAACCTTTTTCAGTTTAACAAAGTGATTTTAACCAATTCAACGTCTTTGTTCCTCTACATGTATAATTCGTTATGTAAAAAGTTGCACAATGATAATGAAAATGCAAGTCTTATATACAAACGATAACATACAAGAAACACAATACAGACATCATTTTTCAACAAATTCTCCGTCGCTATTTCCTTGATAATAAATTTGTTGCTATTTATAGTAAAAATATGTTATGCACCTACATTAAAGAATTTTGATTTCTTCGCCATCATAGATTTTTATGTTTCAAAAGTCTGAAACCATATATTAAACATCGTTTTTTTTTTTAATAAAAACGAAAATGTTCTTCCCTACAACTTTTTGGACACATGTTTAAAGCATTTTTTTATTTGTGGATCGTTTTTTGATGTAGTATCGCGCCAATGACAATTTGGTATTTAATGCTTTTAATGTTAAAATCAAAACATGGACAAAATTGATTTCAATACAAAACATAAAGACATAAACATAGGAATAACACTGGTTATTAATAATACAGCACACTCTCAATTATCTTAGATACAGATCAGGAAGGTATTTATGAGCAATAATCACAGATAATGCAACAGTATCTACAGAATGGAAAAAAAATATTTTCAATTTTTCTGCAAATTCTTAATGAATATTAGTTATTTAAGAAAATTAACTGTATGTTTATGTATTTATATGCAAAAACAAAGTATAAAATTGAAATACATAAAAATTCAAAAAAAAAAATAAATCATTTTTTGTTTAATTACGATTTGATTTATTCATTACAAACTTTTGTTAAAAATATTGTTGTGATGGTTATTACAGATTGAAGGATTAGCACATTTAAGCTACAAACCAAAGGACCATGTTCCAGATAATTGAGAATCTGCTGCATATCACTTTTATTCCCCAAATATAAACTAATTTCAAACAGCTCAGGCATCATTAAATAATAAGAAAAAATAATTTAGATGATTACATACCTATCCTCTATGTTTGAGACATTGCAATTGAGATTTCATCCTATCTGGATAACAAATTGTTGTAATATGCATTAGTACCACATCTCTTTCCATACTTGTGTTTAATGAAGTCAAATAAATTGTGTTGAAACTGTCATACTGTACTTGTTTATGCATAACAAAAATTTTAGCTAGATCTCGAAGAGCTTCTGTTAATTCCATGATTTCAGCTCTCCGCAATAACACTATTCTGATCTTTTAAGAATTGGTATGACAGCAAAGTACTTCTACATATTGCTTTGAGATAATTGCTGCACATGTCTTATTTATAGTCAAATGCAATTCTGAAGGTAACTATGATTTTTTATATTCTAAAAGCTATAAAATCATAATGTGAATTAAAAAATACTTGTACAAAAAATAATATATCTTACCATTTTTCGTTTTAGATGTACGTGTACAACTATGCGGCACATTGAAAGATTTTCGTCAATAGCCCTAAATATGTTTTATGACATTGCAAATATAAATAAAATGAATAGCCTACTAATCTCTGTCTCAGCCTATGAAGGAGAAACCATGAACGAATTGATGCAAAACGCGGCGCAAACTGGCGCAAAGCCGCTATTATAAGTTGTCATTTTAAGAAAATGCACCCTTACAAAAATAAAATTACTGAAAAAAATAGTAAGTAAGAAATTAAGAATTAATAATTGTGTATAATTATTAAATGCATGTGTTTGTATCAATTTTAATATTATGAAAACGAAACGTTATTACGTATAAAAATAAATAAGTTATAAGTGTTGGTAAATGTTTAAAATACATTTCTGTTCATATTTCCCGCGGAAAAATCGCAGAAATCCAGTGACGTAGAAACAAGTGATGATTAATCAAAGAAACATGGCGTTTGCCATAAGCACATCAGTTTCAAAGTAGATGATTTGTTACGTTTTGACTATTTGTGAGGTTAAAAGAGAGCGATTTTCATTGCGTATTCACCAGTAGCAATTGTAAGCAACTTTGAAAGTAAGTAGAATGAGTGTCGATGCGTACGGTCCATCAGAAACGTTAACGTTTCTCGACACGGAAGAGGCAGACCTGATCGGTGCGGACACGCAAGGTTCCGATTGTGACTTTACCGATTTTACTATACCGTCGCAGACCCAGGCCTCGCAGTTGAATTATAGCGGTGGCCAAGCGTCTGGAATCCAGGTACCGCTTATTTCGTATATTAAATGGATATCATTCAAGGTCAGTGTGAATGATACCAAATAAATGTGTGGACGGTTCTAGGTGAATGGTATCTCGACGAAGGGGGGAAATACTATCGCAGGAAAATTAGCGTCCGCGACTACAGCTTTGGGAGAACTACAGTTTGAAGAAGACGATGAGGAGTTTTTCAATAGTAAGGAGTTGCCCGATTACGCCTGCAAATATTGTGGGATACATGAACCTAATTGTGTCGTTATGTGTAATCTATGTAAAAAATGGTTTTGTAATGGACGTGGTAATACTTCTGGTAGTCATATTATTAATCATTTGGTAAGTACTAATGACAAACATGACATTTCTACTTTGGATTAAGATAATAATTGATGTGAACATATGCAAAGCAAAGCTCTCGCAGTAGCATTGAGTGCTTACAGCTTTTTAGACCTTGTAGATCCGCTTTTGTTTAGATTTTCTCACATTTGTTCTTATTTTGAGTCTTCTGCTATATGTGAATGTCGGTTCTGTCAAGATTTGCTGGAGCTTTCATAGTTTTCAACCTAGTATGTTTTTTATCTGTATATGGTACAGATAATTTCCAGGCATATCCTAATGAGTTTAGTTTATCTGATTATATATCTTAATTGTTAGGTTGTAATTTGCTGGTGCATGTGAAAAGGAGAAGTCATACATTTGAATAGTAATCGACCAGTGACTTGTCTCCTTTTTCATGTGCACCAGGAATTAGTTCTATCCCCTTTTACTTTTTATTGGGTCTAGTGTTGTTCTTATTTCCTTCTCTCCAATTGAGACTGGCACAATTTCCTTTTCGTCACAGTCTGGTTCTTCCAAATTGCTATTCTATAATATCTGTCCAATATATTCCAGCAATGTTCCAATGTTGTTGTGAGCATAGACCTTTTTGTATGATCATTAGTTGTGAGCATATGTTCATTATTGATCTTATTGGATACAGTATTTTTCTTATTTCCCCTTTAGGTTAGAGCAAAGCATAAAGAGGTAACCCTACACAAGGACGGGCCACTAGGAGAAACAATCTTAGAATGTTACAGCTGTGGAGTTAGAAATGTGTTCGTTCTGGGTTTTATACCTGCAAAAGCAGATTCTGTTGTTGTGCTCCTTTGCAGACAACCATGCGCTGCTGCTCAGAATTCCTTAAAGGTAATTTTTCGCTAATAAAATGGATCCTGTTTCATTTCTTTTTTTATAAAAATAACAGGATATGAATTGGGAACAAGACCAGTGGAAACCTTTGATTTCCGATCGCTGCTTCCTAACGTGGCTGGTGAAAATTCCTTCAGAACAGGAACAGCTACGCGCCCGACAAATCTCGGCGCAGCAGATAAATAAACTGGAGGAACTTTGGAAAGAGAACGTCGACGCCACATTCCAAGATTTGGAAAAGCCAGGCGTCGATGAGGAGCCGCAACAGGTGTTATTGAGATACGAAGATGGATACCAATACCAGAATATATTCGGACCCCTAGTCAAACTGGAAGCCGACTACGATAAGCGTTTGAAAGAATCGCAGACCCAAGAAAACATCGAAGTTAGATGGGACGTGGGTCTGAACAAGAAGACCATAGCCTATTTCACCCTGGCGAAAACCGACGGCGACATGAAATTGATGCACGGCGATGAGTTACGTCTGCGCTACGTGGGGGAGATGCATAAACCCTGGTCGGGCGTGGGACACGTCATAAAAGTGCCCGACAACTTCGGGGAGGATATTGGAATTGAATTGAAGAATAGCGCCGGAGCTCCGGTCGAATGCGACAGCAATTTCGTGGTGGATTTTATCTGGAAGAGCACCAGCTTCGATCGTATGCAATTGGCATTGAGGAAGTTTGCTGTTGACGATTCGTCGGTGTCGCCCTACATCTACCATCGATTGTTGGGACACGAAGTCGAAGATGTCCTGTTTAGATGTCACCTGCCAAAACACTTTTCCGCTCCCAATCTACCTGACTTAAATAGATCCCAGGTAAGTTTTCGCAAGAACTTTCTTCCGCATTATTTAAGATAAAACGTTGACGTATGTTTGAAATTTAATTCTTTGCGAGTTAATTTGATAATTCTAAAAAAATTAAATTTGAAACTCACCAGGAGATACGCTATTGTCCATTAATCTTTCTTGTTAAATAGGTTTAGAGGAATATTGGCTGGATGATATTAAAACAGTTTCTTAAATCTTGTAAAACGTTTCCACTGTTTTGATAAGTTTTTTTCAAATATTTGGTCGTTAATTGTTTTCGCAACATTGCATTGTTATGTCAAATTACTAATTAAAACGTATGTTTTGACGTTTTGTAGGTGTACTATTTATTGCCCAATTTTAAATAAATTAAACAATTTTAAATTGGCCAATAAATTGCGCAATAAATAGCTAGGTGTAAAACGGCCTTAACACGGGCCACTTGGAATATCATCAATAATTTCCAGAAAAAGACAAAATACCAATAAATATCCCAATTACAGTGAATGATGAGACCATTTCTTGCCCACAAGATGTTGCCCAGATATTTAATAAACATTTTTTGCAAGCTGCGATTGCTACAGTGTCCTCTATTCCAAATATTTCGATAACCAACGGCCGTATTAATATTAATCCCCACACTATGTTTTTACATCCATATTCAGAATTGGAAATGCTTTCAATGTTTGATAAAATGAAACATAAGTGATAGTAATAGTGTTCCGGCTTGCATAATTAAGGAATTCAAATATTATTCATTAGTTAATGCTTCTTTTACAGATGATATATTCCCAGCTCCACTGCAAACTAATTCTGTTAGAGCTATATATAAGAAAGGGGACACTGATAAGTTATCTGATTACAGGCCAATATCTATTGCTTCATGTTTTTCAAAATTGTTCGAACATGCAATGCTAAATAGAATCAATAGTTTTTTTTAGATAAATTTAATCTACTGTCTCAATCGCAACCTTGATTTAAAATCGGAAAATCTACAATGTCTGCTTTATTAGATACACACAGCACTATTATGAATAACTTAGAAAATAAATTTGCCAGCAAGTGGTATTATTTGTGACTTGTCAAAAGATTTTGCTGGCATCAATCATCATTTGCTAATAAATAAACTGGAATCTGGGTAAAGTAGGGATTAGTTAGAATCTTTTCTATGGAATAGAAATTTGTTGAGATAATTAAAAAATTTAATATCAAACGAACTGTCAGGTCGTGACTTATGCCTAGTTGTATTGGAGTCCGCCAAGGATCTGTTTTAGGTCCAATCTTGTTCTTGTTTTTAGATGATGTGGATTTCGATAAAACTAAATGTATATTTTTCACACTTTACAAAAAAAAAAAATTGATTCATATACAGTACAATCTTGATAATCCGGACACATAAAGTTTAGACCCTGTCCAAATCATCGAGGTTGTCCGAATTAGCCGCGCTTTCAAAAAAAAAAAAAACTATTAATTGCATTCAAAAATGCAGTTTATGTAATGTTATTAAAAACATGGACGTTACTAAAAATACAGTGTATTTATGAGACACACTACAAGATACATACATTTATTTAAAAAATGATTCAATCATCTGCTTTAACCTCACATTCTGATTATGTTACGCCTTTTATTTTATTCTTTTTAATAGGCGTAAGTACATCTTGCAGATGGAAGTCATCTTCTTGAGCCATGTAAAGCAATTTTCAAAAGACTTAAAGACTTCTATGTGACGTACACTAGGTGCTGGTATAAAATCGCCTGTATCATCTTCATCGCAGTTTTTATCAACATTTGTGACTTCTTCAATAATATCCTGTTCTGCAATAGTTTGGTATATCTTCGTGCTCTCTTAAGGCCCAGCAATATTTTGCTATTTTACCCATTGGATTGATACTCCTTGCCGTATTTTGTGTTTCAGTCACATTGTTACCTGCCACACTGAAATTTCTACACTGTCTAATTTCGGCAAGCATGAGATCGTCTTCTTCTTATAAAAATATATATTTTTTTTCCCTACGGATCGTATGATAAGCTAAGAAACGTTTTTATTTGTATCCCTTTTCCTTTTATGTCCACTACTGTGGATTTTTGCGATATTAAATTTTATAACCACAGATCGTACACTTTTTCCACTTTTCGGTTCTTAAAAAATCTCACATTTTTTTGCCAAATTCAGTCACGTGCATCCAAGGAACTGCTAGGCGTGTTCATGTCCGGATTGAGGAGAGATTTATATACAAAGTGTCTGAATGGTGACGGTGTCCGAATGATCGTATGTCCGGACTGCAGAGGTTACACTGTATATCTAAACGGTAATATCATCTCTTGCACTAAGGCTACAAAGTTATTGGGAGTGATCTTTTCTTCCACCCTTACGTGTCATGCATAGTGAACTCCCGATTATCTTCACTAAACATTGTAATTTTTAAACTTCGGCAACTAAAAGCTGCTGGAAGCTTTGTCAGTCATTACTTCTCTATGGTATACTCCTATGGACTCGAGTGCTTTTGCGAATGCAGGTTTTCTTAAACGAAAGGCTGTTATTAGATGTATTTGCGGTATTAATCAACTGACTTCCTGTAGAAGTAATTTCAATTCGCTAAAAGACCTTTTCGATGGTGATAGCACATGACTTTTGCTCATTCACACTAGATAACAGTAGAATATTTCAATTCTTAAAAGAAATGTTATCAATTAATAGAATTATTGAAGAAACTGTCTATGTTATCCGATTTCATTTTATGCCATTCCCATTCTAGGTTTACGCTGTAAAACACGCATTGCAAAGACCGTTGTCCCTAATCCAAGGACCTCCCGGCACTGGTAAAACCGTCACCTCAGCGACCATAGTTTACCAACTCGTCAAGCAAAACGGTGGCCCCGTTCTCGTGTGCGCCCCCAGTAATACAGCTGTCGATCAACTGACGGAAAAGATCCACAGGACCAGTTTGAAGGTGGTACGACTGTGCGCCAAATCTCGGGAAGCCATCGATTCACCCGTCAGCTTCCTAGCGCTGCACAACCAAATTAGAAAAATGGAGACAAACACCGAATTGCAAAAATTGCAACAGCTAAAAGATGAAACGGGAGAATTGAGTTCCGTAGACGAGAAACGGTACCGCATGTTGAAGAAATCAGCCGAGAAGGAGCTCCTGGAGGCGGCCGACGTGATTTGTTGCACCTGCGTCGGTGCGGGGGATCCCCGCCTGACCAGACTAAAATTCCATTCGATTTTGATAGACGAAAGTATGCAGGTGACCGCTTCTGCGAGATATCTCGATTGCTCTGCACGA
This sequence comes from Protaetia brevitarsis, assembly GCA_004143645.1. Classification (NCBI taxonomy): domain Eukaryota; kingdom Metazoa; phylum Arthropoda; class Insecta; order Coleoptera; family Scarabaeidae; genus Protaetia; species Protaetia brevitarsis. The sequence continues at coordinate 86,189 of RXPK01002326.1, read as the reverse complement.
CATGAGAATTTTAACTCGTTTATTATTGTTCGTAGGCTACGGAGCCGGAATGTATGGTGCCTGTCGTCTTGGGTGTCAAACAGTTGATTTTGGTTGGAGATCATTGCCAACTAGGACCGGTGGTTATGTGCAAGAAGGCAGCGAGGGCTGGTTTATCGCAGAGTTTATTCGAACGATTGGTGGTTCTTGGGATAAGACCGTTCCGTCTTGAGGTTCAGTACCGTATGCACCCGGAATTATCCCGTTTCCCGTCCAATTTCTTCTACGAAGGTAGTTTGCAGAATGGTGTGTGCGCCGACGATCGGAAATTGCTGAAGATTGACTTCCCGTGGCCCATACCCGAGAGACCAATGTTCTTCCACGTCACACAAGGTCAAGAAGAAATCGCCGGCTCAGGCACGAGTTATTTGAATCGGACAGAAGCCGCTAACGTTGAAAAGATAGCGACGAGGTAAGTTTATATTTCAATTCATAACGTGCGATTATTATTGATTGTCATTGTCACTCTCGTAACATTACGATAAGTTTTAATAACGTGACACATATTGCCAGATATTACAATTATAACTAGTTCATTGGCGTGCACAGTATGTCCTTACATATTTTGATTCTACTTTGCCTATGTTGCCAAATAATATGCTTTCCTGTAAAAAATGTTGGAGACACAACAGATTTCAAAGTCAGCTTGTTGCGTTTTATTTTACTGACAAAGAGAAGCCGCAGGATATTAACCTCCGATTTCGTTCAGTCGCTACGTCAGGTCGTAATAGGGATCTCTTGAAGTACTTCTGTAAAATATTAGTCATAGATACCCAGTTACTCTTTAGAACCCGAATACGAAACGTTAGTATCAGTACATACAGCAATAGCCCAATGGGTAAAGTGGGCGGTCTCGTAATCCAAATGTTCGAGCTTCAGTGGCTGATATGTTTTTTTATTATTATTTTTGTTTTATTAGTCTCAAATTGTTAAAGCAGATTACTATTAATGATAATGAAGATGCAAAAGAGCTTTTGAATGAATGAAAGAAGAAAAATTAAAATAACACCAACAAACTGTTTTTTTTTTAGAAATTCAATGATAATTGATATTTCCTTATATAATTAAATCTTTATTCCTACAATCTTTTGTTAAATGTTCTCAAATACCGTTCTAGTTTGGATAGTTGTATATAAACTTGTGGGTTTGATTGACTAACATATAATAATAATAATAATAATTTTATTTGATTATCTAGATACAAAAGTGACATTAATGAAATACGCAAATCATTAATATAAATTAGAAAAAGCGTAGGTCCCAAAACTGATCCTTGAGGAGCATTCGTGGTAACCATGCACACAACTGTTGATAGAAAAATATATAGCTCGTATAAATCTATTTCTTCGCATATTTATTAATTCGTGCCACACAGCTTTTTTTGTATTTTAAATTTGCAGAGCCAAATCCCCCTCCTAATCATCATTTCGGCCCCTGAAAGAACCGGTTACCACAACTGACCAGAGTCGACATTTCGCTAATGCAGGAGTCACTGCAAAAAGTGGCTAAGTGACATTAGAAATACATTATTGTTCATTTGATGTCACATTGTTTAAAATATTTTTATTTTCCTTGCTTTTATGTTAGGTCTGGGCGAGATTGGTGTAGAAGATGAATAAGTAAAAAAAAATTACCCGAAATCTTATTATTATATACAAATGTAATTAAAAAGCACATAATTACCTAATTATTGTCTGTAATATTACAGACATGTATCTTCATTATGTAAGCGGCCCTTTTAAGAGGGTTCAGTGCAAAAAGTGGCTAAGTGATATTAGAAATACATTAGAAATCATATTATTATATACAAATGTAATTGAAAAGCATTTAACCACAAATATTTACTTTCACACAGTTACCTAATTATAAGTGTAATTTTACAAACTGTGTAAATTAAAAGTGTATCTTATTATAATTAATAATTAGAATTTGAAAATAATAAAAAAAAAGTAATAACATCTAGACTTGAACTCTGCATTATGAAATCGCACATTCTACCTACTGAGCTATCTTGGACTAATATTTTACAGAAGTGCTGTAAGTGGTCTTTATTACAAAGGCAGGACTAAAATTGAGGTTAACATTCAGCGACCTCTCCTTGTGGGTGAATGTAAATCATAAATTTAATGGAATAATGAATACAGAGAAATGTATATTTAAAATATTAAATGTATTATTTTTATATAACGTTCAAAGTGGGAACCTGAGTTAGCAATGCAAGCATCCATTCTTCTAGTTGTAATCAATCTGGTGATCCAGGTGGCCTACGTTTTCCACCAAAGATTATATCACCATGAAATTCCTTTAATAATTATATAGTTCTTTCGTGCAATGTGTAACAGAAAATTATCTTTGGTCCAAATACGATAATTTCACGCATTCACATCATGACAATATTTTGCTCGCTTTAGTAGGATCTAATGGTAATAATTCATGTGCCACGGTCGCTTTTCGCAGGTACAAAAAAACTCCCGTGTATTGAACCATTTTTTTTTGTTTCTGAAAAAAAGCCATTGTAAAACTTTAGCTGTAAAAATCACATTTTATCTAATCCTGTAAGAGTGTAATTATTTCGTTGGCGTATTTTAAACTAGAAATAATTCATATAGTGTTGAGAAAATTTATTATAAAAAGGAAAAAAAAAACGTATGGTGAATTTTGAAAATATTAAAAAATTATTATTTTCAAGATTTCTAAAATCTTCGATCAAAAATATAATCGCGAACTTGTCATTGAAGGAGTGGGAAGCAGTGAAAGATCATGACAATCATTAATGACCGTATTGTATTTCGTACATAAACATTATACATACTTTCTCCTCTCAGATTCTTGAAATGCGGCGTTAAGCCAGAACAAATTGGTGTAATAACCCCATATGAAGGACAGAGAGCGTACCTAGTGCAATACATGCAATACCAGGGATCACTACATAGTAAACTTTATCAAGAAATTGAAATCGCAAGCGTGGACGCCTTTCAGGGACGCGAGAAGGATATCATTATAATGTCATGCGTTCGCTCCAACGAACACCAAGGTATCGGTTTCTTAAACGACCCGCGCCGTTTGAACGTGGCGCTGACCAGAGCCAAATACGGAATAATCATCGTTGGAAATCCGAAAGTTCTATCCAAACAACCTCTCTGGAACCATCTGTTGAGTTTCTACAAAGAACAAAAGGTTTTAGTGGAAGGGCCGCTAACCAACTTGAAAGAATCCTTAATACAATTCGCGAAGCCGAAGAAACTGATCAATTCCGACAATCCCGGCTCTCATTTTATGACATCGTCGATGTTTGACGCTAGAGAGGCTCTGGTGCCGGGTTCTGTCTACGATAGGACTAACACTGCTATAAACGGCGGTAATGTCAACAATGCTGCTGCTCAATACAATTATCCTAGAGGTTCTGTGCCCTTGGATATGTTTAGTAGAACCCACGATCCTATCAGTTATATATCGCCCGAACGGGCGCAGGCGGCTATGAATAATTTGCCAGTTCCCGTAGGGATCTTCATGAATATGGCGCACATCCCGCCTCGTTTCTACAACCAACACCAGCAGGCGTTGCAGGCTAGACAAGCGCAGACTAACAACGCTAGAAATCGCAAACCGTTGCCCGGCAGACAGAAGGGAGGCAAAGCGAGCGCCCTCAGCCAAGAGCAGACGCAACCGTTCAGTCAAAGTCTACAGTTGACGCAAGGAATGTCGCAACCTGGATTATCGCAGCCCGGATTCAGTCTATCGCAACCGGGACTGTCGCAGGCCGAACTCAGTCAAGATCCGTACATGGCCGAATACCAATCACAAATGGACGGGCTACTATCACAAGACTCCACCTACCAGGGCGACCGGTCGGGAAACTTCTTCCAAGCAAACGCCGCCCAATTTTCGCAACCCTATTGATCGCGGCCACCTGGATGTATTTTCGAACGAATCGCGGGAGCGATCTAAAATAAAAAAAAAACTATAACAACAACAACAACAAACGAAACCGACAACAAACAAAACAACACCGAATGTAACAAAAAAAAATCAAAAATTTAGCAAGTGAATGTCAATATTGATTGCCACAGCCAGCCGCCTTGATTAAAATGAAATTGTCAGTCAAGTCAGTATACAGCAGCAGCGACAGCAGCACACAATTAAATTAAAAAAAAGAAACATATTCTGAAACAAAACAACGTCGAAACAAGCGCAGATGTCTTTGTTTTGTATTAAACTAACGAACGACTTTTGAACAAAAGAAAACAGTTCTAAGTATTATATGTTTTTTGCGTGGAAATTTTTTCTAAAACAAACAGATCGAAAGAGAGAAAAGTAGTTTTTACAGGAAAAAAAACTATAAGGTAAAACAAACACGAAACATAATTATCCAAGGGGAAACTAGCTAATAACAATGTCTCATATTTTTCTTTCCCCTCTTCCTTAAAAAAAAGTAGCTAACATGTAGACTATTAACTCTTTTCGTTCTGAATTTAGCTGTGACTGTAACATATACCACTCTTATTAGTTATGTTTTCTATCATTTTTTTTCCAGTTTTTATCTTTTGCCAAAATATTGTTACTGTCGTATTACATTACTTTATTCTTTTTCAATCTATTATTTCTATCGTCTCTCATAGTGCTACTCCCAACTGTGCGATTGGTAATATTGCTGTTGTGGTAGTTATTTGAAATCGCAAAGAGAGCAATAGGCGTTACTGTAATGGAAAATTGAGCGCGATGAAGCTGCCATTAATGCCAAAACTAAATTCGATACCAAATTTAAAATGTTTGTTATATTATTGTCATTAGAGAGTATACACATTAGCTTTGTACCCCTTGCATTTGATGTTTTTTCGGCAAAAATAAATATCTTTTTCTAAACACACATCATCTCGTTGTTCCTATTATTTTTTTCTTTTTTTTTGTTGCGTCGAAGATGGGAACTTGAACAAAATTTAATCGTTGGGTTTTTAAATTTTGAAGAAGTGCCAGTCTAGCTAATAATAATATAGTTTGAACGAGGTATCATGATGATATGAAACTTGGAGAGGTGAAATGTAGTGACCGTGATTTTACAGATAAAGCTGTGACAGAAATTTTACCAATACGTTTTGATTTATGTAAATGGATACAAAGAAAACTAGAGTAAAAAAAAACATATAGTCTTAATGCTATCCAGTTTAGATGTATTTCGTACAATGTACCAAGCTCTTGGATTTTAATTTACAATTACCACTTTTTCTTTTAGTTTATGGGAATTTAGCGCTCTGTTAAAGATAATTTTTATTTTTCTGGCTAATGTTTAATAAACTATTTTATCGAAATACTAGTTGATATTGTTTACCAAAAATCCTAATTCACTAATATCCCTTTGAACGAACATAAACAGCATCATTTTTTTAAATCTCTTTTATTCACACAGAATTAATTAGAAGTGTAGACACGGTGATTTATCGTTAATAAATAGGTTGTTAAAACTTATAGACTAAAATAAAAAAAAAGATAAACACGTAGTGAAAGGTGAGAGTCTTTCAGGTATTCTTTAAGGGAATAATTGCTCTTTTAAAAGTAACAATCACTTAATATTCATCTTAAAAGCAGCTTGTGGCACAACACAGAGAGCCATTTAATGGGTATTTTTTTCACAGTTCAAGCCTATGCCGTGGCATCTCCAAAACATGAGGGGTGTAGTAAGAATCTTATTGGTTTAATTTCGGAATATCACAAAGGTTATTATTAACATAAATAAGTAATTGATAAATGTATAAATTGTATAAAGTCATTACCCCGATTGGCCGAGGTATTTCTCTACAACTTGATATCGAACTAAGGCCCATCATAATATGTAATGCTCGTTTTTGTAATTTGAATGGTTGCAACGCTCTCCCGGATGCACCCCATGCTATTGCGGCATATAATAGTAAAGAATGAAAATGGGCAAAATAATACTTTTTTAATACATCCTAACTGCATTCTTTAACCGAGAGAGTACGTAACACACCTTAGCCAACTTTCCGCTGAGCAGGTCTATAGATTCACCCGAGTCGTAGGTCGAAATAACCACAAGGCCCAAAAATTTAGTGTAATTAACTTGTTGCAGACTAATACTATTTACTTCTATATAAAGCGAGTAGTCCCCCGCCAAGTTATTTACTCTGAAATCCATAAAAACGGTCTTCTTGGCGTTTAAGTATAGGTTATTACGTTTAAAGTAATCATTCAACCTAGCATACTTGAAATGTATCGTCTGCAAACATAACAGCATCGGCAAGCGGTACGTCTTTCACATACAAAATATATAAGAGAGGGCCCAAAACACTACCTTCTGGAACACCTTGTACTGGTAGGCTGCACGATCGTCATCTTTCTATTTCCACATAATGGATTCTGTTGTTTAGATATCTAGCAAACTAGTCAAGAGCCACTCCTTAACACCCTAATTCATCATTTGTTTTTTTTTTATTAAATAATGCTATGGTTCATCACATCAAATGCTTTGCTAAGATCCAAATAACATCCAACGCAGGACTGACCATTGTCCAACCTCTTATGTAAAGTATTTAAAAAGTTTAGTATAGCTAAACTAGTTAATCAATCCGAACGGAATGTCATTTAGATTAATTTTTTTCCAAGAAGTTTATAAGTCGTAATGTAATTAATTTTTCAGCAATTCTTGCAATTCAGGACAAGATAAGTTACTCTTACGTGAAAAAAAAAACAACATTAACAACAATAATTCTCAGTCTACATACTTTTAACCAACCCCTATAATTCAGATAAATGTAACATTTATTTTAGTATTAAAGCACATGGTGATTTATTACACTTATAAATATTTAAATAATCATCTGACTAGATTAGTTTAATAATAAATAATTATTGTTCATTCACTTCAGTTCATCATTATTAGAATTGTTCTGCAGTATTTCTACAATGCTCTCTTCTATATTATTATTCGGCACCAATAAAGCTGTTCTTTCGTCATCTAATTCCATAGCTTCTTTATCAGAATTGAATCTCTTATTGTTTGGGCAATCTTGGGGAGTGCAAGGATCTGTTTCAGAATCTTCCGAATCAGAACTCTCTGATGTGGAGGATCTCTTCTCCTTAAGCTTCTTCTTTATTGCCACCATACATTTTAAGGTTTGTAGCAGCATATTGCGATTCTTTGGTTTTCTCAATGACATCATCCTAAAAATATTTTTATTTTCCCCTTCTGGCACCAGGAGTGTTTCGATACTCACTTTGCTTCTCGTTCTTTTATTTCCTGTCGCACTATCTTTAAATTAAAGGCGACATCGTCTCTCGGTTGAAAAAGGGAGCATTCGACAGCAGTACCAGGACATTGTGTCTTGGGGGTTTGAAAATCATGATACAACCAGTGCTTTAAAAATTTATATAAGGGCTGCAAACAGTTGTTGGTTATCTTTTCTTTTTAATAGACAGATATTGAAAAAACTTACATTATTTAGAATTTCACAAAACAGCCACAACCATAAAGTGATATTAAGCAGGATCAGAGAAGTAGTTTTAGACTCTATAATGAAACTATATCCCAATGGAAAAAGGAAGAACAGTGGTGTTATTATAAGATGTGTTAAAGCACTAGAAAAAAATATTGATAAGGATTTTTCACTATTTTTTAATGCTACTTACAAAAGGCATATTGCACCCCATAATATTATCTTTCCTACAAGTTGAGACAGCTGCGAATTATGCTTTAGCAATGTTAAAATGCATCTAGCAAGCTCGATCCCAAACTGCGTTAAGCTTATTACTGCCAATAAAGACAAAGATATTTCTACTTTCCTACAATGAAAGAATTTACAAAGATTGATATTTAATATTTAATTTACACCCACCTATAAAAATATGTTAATAAAATGAAAAGAGTGAGAAGTAAATAACTAATGGAAGTTATAGAAAATCCTTTCATCAAACCTTCCCATATAATAGAATGGGCATAAAATGTGCATAAAACAATAAAGCCCAAGATAAGATATCCAGGTACTGTATCACCTTCACTCTCCGATATATTTTTGGTGCTGAATGCATCAATATTATTTTTCAATAAAGTAGCGGTACAATATGAAAAACTTGTTATATAAAATCCCAAATACCAAATGGAGTGCTTCAATCGTACGCGAATATATTCCCTGATTTTCATTTTTTTTAATAGTAGCTAAAATAAAAATATTTTCAGTCAATTAACTCTAAAATTATATTAGTCGGCAACATTAATAGACTCTTCAAAAACGAAATGTAGTATATGCCACATGAAGAAAACCCATGTTGCTCCATTACTGATTGTGTTCGAATAATATTTACCAGCATATCTATCTAATACTTGAGGAATACAGGTGATTTCTGTTGCGAAGAAGGCATTCATCATATGCGACATCCTAAAATTTCGTAACGTAAACAATAATTTATTTATATCACTCAATGCAGAAAAAGAATAAACGGTTAATTTACTTTTTAAGGAGTATTTTATAACGCAGGCTTTAATAAATAAGAGATTTAGCTTACATTAAAAATTGTTCATTCACTTAATCCAAAATCCGATCACAATCCACATACAAAAATTGGCAAGAAAAATGTTTATGCAGCCAACTTCAAGCGGTTTTCGATTTCATGCTTGTATTTTATTGATATACGTATATAGAAAAGAGTTTCATTTTAAAAAATAAATAATTAGCCAAATTTGCGTAACTTGAAACATGTTTATTCCTTTATAAAATATTAATATCATTGCTTGATTTGCTTGTAACTTCACGATTGTTTACCATTTCAAATGAATCCCAAAACCGCTCAGTGAACTCGAATTTTATGAAAAAAACTGGCACAGAAAATAAATTTGTAATTCAATAAGCTACCTGCATTGGTCGCTACCTGTTTTTATGCAACTTAGTGGAAGCACAGACAAGATATGGCAGAAGTTAAGTGAAAGAATAGTCTTAATAGACATCAATTTATTTTTCTTTCAATAAGATCGTATACTTACAGACTACTCCTAAAACATTCTTAATACAAAGTTTATAAACCTTTCGATAAACATATGTATAAAACGCGAATAAACCTATTTCAAAGTAATATATGTATGACAATAAAATGAAAAGAAAAAACAATTAAAGGTGCACATAATAGGCAATTATTTTCATTTATTTTGCTTCTTTTCTGTCGATATCCATCCATCACGGAAATCTGTATATCTTCAGAGGATAATTCGTAATAACTATGATGCAAATTTGGAAATATAATCTTTTTGAAATGATCCTTCAAACTTTGCCATGAGTGTCGCTCAAATTCAGGTTCGATTTCTTTCCACAACGTATTTCCTTTAACTCTGTTATATGCATTCAAATCCATTATAATTTTTATTATCTGCTTTCGTTCCTCTAAGCTATATGAATTTCCTGGACCCCCAGAGCCTGGCATTTTTCATAAAGTACAGTGATGTAAAATGTAAGTAATTATTTATTCGGCTACCATTTATTCTCAAGATCACAAATATCGTTTAAATTAAATAGTTTTATGGCAGAATAATATTAATATTCAAATGCCTTTTTATTTACTTGATTCCATTCCTAGCTGTCAAATATACCTCTTCTTCTATGCTGACAAATGTTAAGCAACCCAAACCACAAAAACAAGAAGAAAAGGTTATGAAAGGTTAGGAACACGTAAAAATCACTAGAAATACCACTGGTCTTTTCATTTCATGTGTCACCATGTGTGGTTCTGGTTTCATGTTTTGTTCGCCTTCTGTTATCTGCTGCTGCTATCCTCCTGCCAGTTTGCTGTTACCTCCCAAATATAACAGCTAGCTTCTATCACTAGTTCTTAGCAAGGAAATCAAGTTCCCGCGATTTGTTTTCTAATTTAAAACTTTTAACTTATCAATTTAATCATCATCTAATCACATTCGAAAATCTTTTATGTATCTAAATACAGTTTAGTCACGTACATTTTTAAATAGGCTAGTGATTTTTCTAATTGATCAGAATGACAAACAAGATAGATATCTGTGTAGATATAGGGGATGATAGGGATAGGGACTGTGATGAGCATGTGATAAGTAAGGTCTGAGGACATGAGTGACGTGACAATCTTTATATTCAAATAAGTTTAAGAGTTCTTAAAGTTTTATTAATGTAATTCTGTTATGAGGAAGAATATGGGAATAAGGTGTTTATTTTGTTCAAACAGTGTATAAAGGAAGGGTGTGATGCTAAACTTTGATAAGTAAATACCTACCATGAATATATTTACTAAAATTAATATTGCTGTTATTATATTTTAATTCTATTTACAATATTCCTCGCTAAAGAATAATAACAATGGGGATGCTTGTGGAAATTTTGTATGTAATATCTTTTTTGGTAATCAAAAATACGTTTTTTTTTTGATTGATTAATTCAATATGTAATTTATTTTTTGTAGGACGCATTATGTTTTGGATTAATTATGCCAGTTTTACCCACACATATTTTAAATTTAGGAGGAAATCATACAACCTTAGGTGTGCTTGGGATGCTGCATATGTTATTGCAATTATTTGCAGTACCACTTGCGGTAAGTTGTATAGATATAAATTGCGATGCATATTACTTCAACTGTCTTTACAACATATTCGGCTTTTATTTACAGCAAAGTTACAGCCATAAATATGGTAAGAAAAGATTGTTAATGATGACACAGTTTATTGGAATGTTATCAAACATTTTAATGGGAATAGTAACAAAGTATATTTCCGTTATTTTAATTCGGTTGATATTTTGTTAGTAATCCAGTAATTATCAATCAGAACATTGAAATAATAGATGACTGTTTTTAGATTTGACGAATCAAACTCTGACTTTTTGTAAGGCATTCATTGCCGATTTTGAAGTGAAAGATAAACATAATGCTATCTATTCGAAAATGAATCTCTTAGGAGTCTTTGGATTTATAATTGGACCAATTATCGGAGGATATTTATTTGATATGGAGTATGGGTTTTATTACATATCTGTAGTGACATTTATTCTCGCTCAAATTTCAATAAGTAAGTTTTTGGCAATTTTAGTGGATTTTAATTCAATCAAATCTTCTAGTGTTAACACTGTTACTTCCAAATGACAGACTGATGTCCCCAGGCAATAGGGCGGCAAAACTAGCAGAAAAAATAGCTGAAAATTTAGGAAGATCTTTACAATGTTTACAGAATTTACAAATACGAAACCATTGGCATATAGTTCTCATAAAAATTTATACAACAGTCAGTCTCACAGTCTTTTTTATGAAATTCTCCCTTCTATTAAAAATGTTACACGGGCAAAATAGTATTGGTATAGGATATACAGTGGCTTATCAAAGCATATTAATATTTATAAGCAATTTATTACTTCCAATTATTGACACAATGTACAATGGCCAACACATAAAGAAATTATCACACAGTTTAGGACTTCTTGTGATAAGCATGGCAAATGTTTGTTATGCACCAAGTTACACAATGTATTTAATCTGTTTCATTCCATTAGCTATGGCAAAATGTGTCTTCGACTCAGCATTTCGAGACATTACCAAGAGTAAAGCCATGAGTAATTTATCGGGTGGTTTAGACACTATTACGACATTGTTTAGTATTGTAACCCCACCGGTATTTGGATATTTCTGTGATTTTTACACACATAATGCTGTGAAAGGATTTCAATAATTCCTTTGATATTTACAATGTTCTTGTTACATTTTTCAAGTATTGCAAAAATAAAATAATTTGTTAAGAGTTTTTTCCGCTTTTGCTCCAAGTTCTACGAAGCGCCTACTGCTTTTCAATTAGCTTGCATGTTCCACTTGCATTTTTCGATAGAATTGGTTTTTTACACTTTTTCTAGCTACTTAAGAAGTTAAAAACCCATTTCTAGTCTCACAGGTTTCCTAAATTAAATTCCTGTGTTTATCTTACTTTCAGTTTTAATTTATATTGTTCTTAGTATGGTTTGTACTAAAGTAAATGATTCTTTTAACTTTCTCCTTCTTTTGAACATAAATTAACAAAACCTCGTTTCTCTCAAAAATACTAAAATTTAGAGAGTCCCTTTTCTTAGATAGGCACAGTGATGGGATTTTTTAGCGAACAAATAGATTTTTTTTTATATTTCATTGGTTCCCTTTTTTTTAAGAAATCCCGACAAAAATGTAAGCCTACTGGTTCTTGAACTATTTCAATCCCACCACTGGGTAGGCAGTACAAATCGTTAAAACACTAGCTATAGTTCTTATAGGATACCCGTAAATTACTTGGTTTTAACTTCCAAGATGAACAAGCTAGGGTTAAAGTATTATATCATGAATTCTTTACTTTTCTATAGCACATATAATGAAAATAGATTGAATTAACTTGTTCAATGATATTACTGCCATTTGCATTACATATTTATATTATAAAAAATAACATTGACTAGATGCATCGTATCGTACAATTTAATACAAATTTATGATCAACTTTGTGATATTGTTATGCTTCAATAAATCGTTTTATCCGAATAATGTAATTTTAATTTAAATATCTCTTCATTATCTAAAAGTGGATTATCTAAAAAAAGTTTTTCAAACTTAATAATGTGCGAGTAATTGCAATTACAAGGCAAAATATTTTGTCGCTCATTGTTTGCCACTACGTTAGGGATAAACGCGTCACTTATAAATAGTACAATTATTATCTGTTATGTCATATATACGTTCGACCTTCAATCGTTGATCTACACTGTCTACTACCATAAAAAAAATGTTATTAATTTATTTAGTATGCTTTTTGGTGAGTATCAACCTTAATTAAATTTTAAAAACTAATGCGATATTTTGTTTTAAGGATTTGTTAAGTTTAGGGATACTGCTACCAGTCGCACCCGTGCATCTGATTTCTATAGGTGCTTCCCGATTTCTGATTGGCGGATTGACGTCCTTGAATGCTTTTTTGCAGATAACTTCGGGACCGTTAGTGGTAAGATACACAGTTTGATATCTAGTGGTTGGTAATATATATATCGTTCTTTTAAAAGATTGCTTTAAACCGATAACCTTTTTTGTTGTTGCATAGATGTAAAAATAAATTAGCTATTAAGCTGGTGATGATGGAAAACTAGCTTTATGTTAATTTAAAATTATTGTAATAAGTTATCATATAACTCTCTTTTTCTTTAATTTAATATATTCTATTATAGATTGTTGAAATTTCTGTGCACTGTTCTAAGTCTATTTTTGATAAATCTTAATTTGCTGTGGAGTAATAAATGTCATCTAGTTAAAATGGTATAAATTTACCATTGTCCTTTGTTCTTATTCTTCATTGTCATTCAAACTTTAATTACCTCTAGTGTATAAATAACTAAAAAAATTGAGGCTGTACATCCCTAATAGCCAAATTTAAATTTCCCGCAATTATTCTTAGTAACTTCAACCTTGAAACAAAATTATCCACTATTTTGTACTATATTAATAGTTATTTTAATGCCTTTACGTTGAATTCACTAATAATTGTGGCGGGAAATTTGAATTTGGCTATTAGGGATGTTTTGATAAATACATCTAAATTTAACATTTTACAATATTTTATTTATTCTTTATATTACTTATCATATTTTCAGGGCAGTTGGAGTGATACCAAAGGAAGGAGAACTTTACTAATAAATTGCTCAATTTTTATTCTAATCAGTAATTTATTGCTGCTGTTTACTTCATCACTTAGTGCATATATAGCGTCTCGTATATTATTCGGTATGTTTATACAGGTGTCCCACAAAACTGTGTCATTATAATTCTTCTGGCGGAAATTTGATTTTGGTAATCTTGGTCGAACATATTTCCATAACAAACTGTGTGCTATGAGTTCATGTAAATCTCGACACAGGCTTGCTGGTCTGGTGGCTTTTATAGATCAAAGCAATTATTCGCCACATTTTTGACTAAATTCCATTAAGGTTATCCATTCCTTTCTATATTTTATTTCAGCTTTAAAGTTTGCATTATATGGTGAAGCGTTTTAGTAATATCCAACACACTGTCAAATATTTAATTTTTTTGGAATAGAAATTTAAACCAAATGCAAATATTTAAAAATGTTTCATGTTTAGCGATCGGAAATCTAATAAATTGTAAATGATGTAAGGAATCTATTGGTTCAGCAAAAGCTATACCATTCGATTTAAAGAAGTAAGAAAGCTGACTTATTGTATAACCAGAAGTGATACAAAGTTGAAAATATGTTACTTAAAGAGATACCATAATTATGACTATTCCCACATAGCCAAATTTAAATTACCCGCAATTATTTTTAGTAACTTCAACGTTGAAACATACAATTACCTACTATTTTGTATTACATTCATAGTTATTTTAATGCCTTTACGTTGAAGTTACTAAAAATAGTGGCGGGAAATTTAAATTTGGCTATTAGGGTTCTGTTGATTTCAAAATCACATTCCTAGCAATTTGAAAATATCAATGAGGCAGTTTGCTGTGACAGATTATTTATTGCAATGTTGGATATTACCCATCCTTTTATACTTATTTCTTCTACAGGTTTAACAGGGCATATACAAATATTAATAAGAGCGATAGTAGCATGTAAAGTTCCCAAAACTCAACAAAACGAAGCGTTTGCTAAAATAGGGGCTGCCGCTGGATTAAGTTTTGTAGTAGGCCCACTGCTTGGAGGGGTTTTAAATTCAACAAGCAATGGTTTTTTTAAAATTGCGGTTGTACTTAACATATTTGCAGCAATGAATTTGGGTTAGTATTAAAAAATAAATTCCTACTTTATGAAACATAGCCCTCCTTTTGCTGCAGTCTGTTCCTTTTTCGTAAAGGATATTTCAATGAAGAAAGATGACAAAGCTGTGAAGTCGAAACCTATCATACTTGAACTGACACAAGCTTTTACAAATCTACGCGAAGTGGAGTGGGATACATTCTGGGATATATTTTTATTCAAATTCCTTTGCGAATCTGGATATTCCGCTTTTTTCACCTCATTTGGAATAATTTTCATGGATTATTTTAAAGCCACGCAAGGACAAATGGCCTTGACCATTTCACTTTTTAGTGTTACAATGATAGTTATAAACTTAAGTATCACTAGAGTAAATGGTATGTTCTATAAGGAAGATGTCAGTGGATATCGCAGAAATTTACATGGATTCCTTGGTTTACTGGGCACATTTGTGTTTTTATATTACTTTACTGGATTTTGGTCATATATTATAGTTATGGTTGCAATGGGTATTTTCCGTGGCATATTGGATACCACTTGGACAGAAATGCTAATGAGCCGCACTTCAGAATCCAATAAAGGTACCATTACAGGTAGTTTTGAGAGCGTCTTTCAAATGGCTAATCTAGTTACACCGTTACTAACTACATTTATTGGTGAAAATCACGGCTACTTGCAAACATACCTTTTAACAATCATGTTCTTGTTTATTGGAACTTTCGTTGGGGTATATCGTTTACAATCAAATCAGCATAGAATAAAAAGTGAATAATGCATGACATCTACTATATTATAGAAATAAAAATAAATTTATTTATTCCTACTTTTATTAATATTACTTTGATATTATAGATAATTTATCACATAATCACCTTATTTATAAATAAACAAATCCTAGTAAAACTCTAACTCTTTTTTTCCTCTAAGGTTTTTAACATTCTTAGTTCGTGTAATTCCTGCACTTGTTTTATCGTCTCCTCGAATTTCGCCCGAACCTCTTGCTTTTCGGGAGGGTATAATTCTCGTTTCATTTTCGTCACCCATTCTTCAAAATACTGGGGTTGATTAAAATAATGGAACAGGGCCACCGGGAACGTCATATACATGGCCATTTTAGCCACTTCTAATTTCCAACCTCCCATTCTACAAAAGTATATAAGAAAATAGTGTATTAATGGCAGCAATAAACATTGGGAATATTACTTGGTGCTTTTCTCAATTTACTCGGATATTATTTGTAAAGTTGTTGGAAAATCTAATTGGACATCCATCACACAGTAAAACAAAAGTGTTTAAGAGGTTAGGTCGGTTAGGTTGTAAGATATTTCAGGGTAGATATGAATGTGGATTTGCAGATGTCGCTGTAAAATGAATACAGAAAACTAGTTTCTTTCCTACTTTATTCCTGAATATTTACCGTTTAATCACTAGATGGCACAAAATGTACATAAATCACGTTCAAATTATCTCGTCAATAGGTAGATATATCTTATATTCAATTAACTGGTGAATATTTGCATATGTACAATATATAATATATGCCACGTTTTCATAAAATATGTTTTGTACGTTGACAATCCACGAGCGTAAACCTTTCCTGTCAATTTATCCAATCAATTCCAATTTAAATGAATGCTCTAACGATATTTTATTTACTTGGTCGACTTTGTTAATTTACAGCCGCTTTTAATAAAGTGTTATTGCTTAACATAAAAATCTATGTGTGGATTGCCACCATCGACTATCATTAACTTCACGATAAGCTATAAAAAACGGTAGTTAGAACATATAAGCCATCCAGAGGCGTGCGACAACAGTGATGTACACGTAGGTATATTGTTGGGTAGGTGTACCTTTTGCGCAATAGTCAACTGCATACGAACCCGACAATAACTCAGGCGAATACTTAAAGCCACGAACAAAAGGAAGCTGCCCTTCTCTTTTGTTGTGTATGTGTACGTATGTCCTAATGGAAGTTTCGTGGCTTGGGAGCGTGTAGTTTCGCGCGCAAATTAATGACGTAATATAAATCTCTGCAAGTTCATGTTTATCTGGACGTCGTGAACTCGCGGGCAAAGACAGACCTATGATGATACTTAAGGCGTTATAATTTATATTATAGCGATGCGTTGCATTCGTTCTAAATCGCGTTAGAAGAACAGCAATTACATAATAGGGTAAGAAGTAAGGAATTAGTTCAAATAATTACAATATGCACACTGTCTGTAGTAATTATTTGATGGCGTTTTAAGTTTCTCAATATGAGTGATGGACAAAAAAAAACGAAGTAACTGTAATAGGTACCCACTTTTAACTAGGCACTCGTGTTGATTCGCCCCATGAGTGGAGGTTAATGTTTCCTTCTTCCCTGCCCTAGAGTCAAAATACGAGTACGTCTAATTGCTAATCCGACGATTTTAGCGCCCAAACCGGATATGATGTAATATATACTTCTTAAACTGTGACTAACGTTATCTAATGGTGTGAAATTACATGCTGCTGGTTGCTGCTAGCTTGTGTGGTGAGTTTGTCGAGGTTTCGATACAAAAATAATGTATACATATATAATAAAAGAGCATTGTATGCTGCGTTACTTGTAGAGAGTACGTCTTAAGATAGATTTCAGAAGCACGTCGCGGCGATTGCGACAGCAGCAGACGATAATATGAGGGTGATATGATAAATACCTGGGTTCAGAAAAATAACGCAATTGTTTATACATATTATATTTATTTCTTGATTTAGTTTGACTTTTTAAAGCCATCCAAATAGTAATAGCTGTCAAAACTCTGCAAATAGGCCTCTGTTTCCACAACAACTTCTTCATTTCACGTAAACTGCTTTCCACCAAACTATTTTTTTATGTTAGAAAAAAAGTCGGACCCTTTTATTAATTATATTAATTAGCATAGTACTGACCCGTGACCATTTATCCAAATAAACTATATAAAGATGATATCTGCCAACTCCAAAAATCGTCGCCATAACTTTGCCGGCTGATGGTATCGTCTTTGCTTTCTTTGGTGCATGTTCGCCGTAAGAAACCCACGGGGTGACTGAGCTTTGGTTTCCCGCCAATGTAGTGATGAATTCGTGTCTCGTAAAAGGTCACATAACGCCGCAGAACAGTCATGCCGTATTACGCTGAAACTTTTGCATTAAGTTGCCACGCGATTTTTTACGCGCCACTGGACGTGTTTGAGATGTTTGGATGTTAGCAATCTCTCTGATCTCCATCTGGCGGTTTGCTAATGCAATATCATGCACTACATTGTCCGTAGTCACCTCAACAGTACGACCATGAGGAGTGTCATCAAAGACGGAGGTTCGGCCACGCTTAAATTCATTAAACAGTATCTGATGGGTAGTCATCGATGGTGCATGAGTCTTAGAAATTACGTGCAACTTTGTCATCGATTTCTGCACGTTTTCCCCCAAAAAAGAGAATCTAAATATTGCCCGATATTGTTCTTTTTCCATGATTGCAAGAATACAAAAGAGAAGTGCTCGTTGTCCTCAATAAACGCTCATTTGAATCTCGGGCTGTTCTATGACGTCAAACGGGTTCTGCTCAGAGCAAATAGTGCTATACCAACTGTTCAAAATTAAGAATTAAATAGAGCCAATTAGTTACCTCTCCAATTCTTTTGACTGACTGGGTTTATAACGAGCATTGTTTTAAAGCTTGTCGATTAATAATTATTTTAATACCTGTATATTGAAGTTACTAAAAATAATTGTGGGAAATTGAAATCTGGATAAAAGTAGAGCTCGCCCGGATTTTTTTTTTCTCATTTTACAACATTTTAGTTCTTGTTTCTTTGAGCAAATATATCGGTGTATGCTATTGTGTTTGATATTATATATTGTGGATCCTGATATAGATACATACGATCCGCGAGCAGACTACACACGATCGCTGCAACAGTAGTAAGCTGTAGGTAGAGTTATGCGAGTGAGTGAGGCCACGGACGGACAGCTATGCTATTGTCACGATGTGGGAGTAGCGCACACGGGATATCGGCGTTGTCGATCTTACACGTGGGCCGTAGGGTAGGTCGGGACCGCACGCCCTATGCTAATGGCCCACACATCTCAAGCGCCCATTACTCACTTCTTTGCCTCTTCTATACGCTATACGGGTCCGAGAGTAAAGAGACTCTCTCACACGTCGATGGCAGCGATTCTTTTCGTCAGATTCGCGTCCGGCTTGTTGTCCGTCGTCGTTTGTTGATGTCGCTGTTGTGCAACGCTGTGCGGACTACTGCCCGTGTCTCGGCTTCTTCTTCTTCTTCGCATCTCCGCGCGTATGTAAGTATGTAGTTGCCATAAGTCCATTATGCTGCCGTTACGTTCGTTCGGAGTTCTTTACGATCATCTGATGGAGACTGATTGAAGACCGAGCGTTGAAAAGAAAATGTCTCGCACGAGACCGAAATCTTATTTCACCTCCTTTGCATCTAGTACACAATTAATATTAGTAAAACCGAGAAGTGAATCAGGGGTCTCTGGAACCGTGACCTCTGTCGATACATTATGGAAACAAGCTGTAGCAGCAGTTATGCGATCGGTTTTTGTCTAAATGAGGACATTTTCAGGCAAGAGTTAAAAGGAAATTAAGAATAGTCAAAGTTTAAAATCATAAAATTGAATTGTGCAATACATAAAATTTTGTACAGAACTTGTAAGGCACAACCATTGAAGAACTAACGAATTGCACATTAAAGTCTATTAAAATAATTGACGAGCTACGTATTTGTTATATAACCGCATTGTTATTGTTACGTTTTAATTCTAAATCTGCTGTTATGATTTGTGACTACAATATAGTCAAGGGTGCGATTATTGTAAATATCCGTAGTGGCAGCAATGGGTAGCCTCAGAAAATGGTGTTTACCTACCAGGACATTTTGATAGGAAACCTATTTAAAGAAAGCTTCCAATAAATTGGAAGCTAATCCTAAAGGATGAAGTAGTGACAATTGTTGGTGTTTATTTAAAGGTAATGTAAATTAATGTATTGTGGTATTGAAAATATTTATATTGAGCAATTATATATTTAAATGTATACAATAAACGATTTTTTGTTTTTATTTTCGTTTCTTCAATTTTTTTTCCTATTTTAATGCAACTATGATCTGCTTGATAACCGACAGTTAGCTTTATACGGTCTATCGAATCATTCAGACTTCCATTGAATTGAATGTAATAGTCGGTTCCGGTAAGTAGTGACGCCTGCGTGACATTTGAGTACATGAGCACTACTTCTTTAGCACGTCAAAATAATAGTAATAATAGGGTAATAGTAAAGAACGTTGCCAACCTCTCGGATACGAACTACCAAACTTCGAAAATTACCATATTTGTAACAATTTTACCGTGCAATTAAAAAAAAATTGTATACGTAACATTTAAACTTAAACTTTTTAAAGATTCTAATATGAACTGGTTAATTTCGTTAGAATTAGAATCAGATATCATTTTATTGTTTTTCTGTTTTATAGGTCAATCAGTAACCATGAAGTAGTTGAAGTTATAAGAATTTTTGGAATTCTAAAAAATAAAGGGACAGGTTTCTTTGCAAAAAATGTTTTTTTTTTTAATATTTTTTGAGGTGCTTGGATCATCACTATCACTATGTAGAATTTTCAAACACGTTTTTTAAATATACTATGACACAAAACGTGCAGCGGATGAGTTTATAACCTACATCACTGACGTCATTGGGGGAAACCCATAATCTTAGTAAGAAAATAAAATAACTAACCAAGTGTCCGAGAGAGTACTGTTATTTGAAAATTGAATTTTTACTGGAGAAAAGTTCGAATTATAAAGTGCTACACTTTTTAGAAATTACCGTACAAACGCGTACGGTAAACGGTTTTGGGCCGTATATTGTATTTTTGTCTATTTTACCGTACAAGTACGGTAATTACCGTACATTTGGCAACACTGATGTTCAAACTAAATATTTAGGTAACCAAATAACTACGTAGCTTAAACAACCAATGAGACTTTAAATAAACTTCATACTTTGGTTTTTGACGAAGCAAACAAATTAATTAGAACAATTTTGGGAAATATTAATTTCACCACTTATCAATATGACATTTATTCAAACTTAAATTGACACTTTGCTGTCACGACCACAACATTGCTGGTACAAGAATTGTATTTTCCCAAAAAGACTTGGTGAACATGTACAATGATCTAATAGGCCATACAAAGCAAACTGTCAGTCATTAAGCAGGTACAGCGTAACATAATACTTAAATACGTTTCAAATGGTGTCCGTTGTTTGGTTATGTCATTTGTCAAATACTGTTTACAATGTATTTAAATACCTATGTAGAATGATTATTGAACAATAGGCGTTTACAAAAATTGGATTATAAGGTATCTACCGACTTTCTATCCTGTTCTAGCATATTGTAAATGCTATGATTTCCTTTCACTTTCGGTACATCGGTATATATCCGATCCAATTTTCGTAAACCCCTAATATAATATTGTTAATTGCAATGAATATCAAATCACCAGCGTATTGGAAGTAGTCTTGCTGAGTAACGCAATGCGCCACCACTCTTGATATGCTGCGTGAAGTTATACAGAGCTATACATCTACGTATTGCTGTGTATTAATTGAAGTAAATAAGAATACTAGACTGAATTTAAAAAAATTAAAAAGAAAAATGTATTAGCTAGCTCAACGGAAAAGTTGTAATTAAAATAAAAAAAATATAAATCTCAGAGTTATCTTCGCGAATTAAAACTTTAATCTAACCACGAAAAGTAAATTGTAAGTGAATGAAATCAGATTTTCTTAATTACCCGAAAAATTGAAAAGGTTTAAAATAAAATGAAAGAACAGAATTTTTAACCCAGTGAAACTAACAATCAATCAATTTATTTTTACACAACGGGTTAAACTACAATGGTGCAGAAAAAACCTTGAACTGAAGGTTCTGGCCTAACATAAAAACTGCACTTGACTCAAAATTAAAATAGGACAATGCTATTTCCTATACAAAGCAAAAAAGAAAGATTTTATTTGCTCAGGAAGACTATTTAATATCTTTGAACTTCTATCCAAAATATAAAAAATAAGTTAAATATTTACAATATCAAAATGGATTACAAAGTATTACAAGGATTTAAAAATACGTCTACTCATGTTAATAGTCGAACAAGGAAGTCCTTAACAAAATCCTACAATTGTTTTTCTTACAAAAATCCCTCCTTCAAAATCGTACAACTCAGACGTATAACATTCCAACGACAATATTAAATAGCATACGCATTAAATCAGCACAAGCGAACAAAAGAATTGAAATTTCTGTTGCTCGCTTGTGCTGATTTAATGTGTATGCTATTTAATATTGTCGTTGGACTGGATTAATTAAAAAATCTTAACATTACAAAATTAAATCATACAATTAACTCTTAAACTAAAATTAATCAAAACAAAACAAAATTGTGAAAATTCTCGGTAAATTGAAAATCAGTTGTACAAACAAAGAAATCAAAACAACCATAATATACAACTTAAAATACACCTCAGCGATAAAAGAGTTGTATAAACCATAGCAGTATATTCAATAAAATCAAAATACTTCAAATTATTTTTCTGGCAATATCGTAAGTAGATTATTTTCGTTATAATAATATTGGTTTTTTTTTTCAGAAACATCAAAAAAATAATAGAAAAAAACACTAATTTGATAAAATTCTCTTCCGTGTCACCAATTGTGCATTCAAGCTCGCTAATTTAGGGTACGTTATACTGAAACTCACTATTTTCTCTCATATTTCAGGCTGTAATATTTCAGTAATCCAAGTTAAGTTGGTTTTATTATTATTTTCTTGCATATTAATGTAGAACAACTGTTTGCAAATTGTTATTTGAATAAAGAAAATGCTATTTCAGTTCATCTTCACTAGAGATTATACACGTACATAGCGATATTCACATGTTACGTTATCTTTGCGTTTTACGACCGGAACGATTTGCAAGTCAAATCGCATCGATCCTTGCTTAGGAGGTTATATGTGTGTTGTGGGTATGTACCTCCGTCCGTCCGTTGTTACGTTAAGTGTGTGTATGCACTTTTGGTTTTTTCGTTTTTTTCTCCCCGTCGTCGCCGTCCCGTTTCGAATTGCGACGCGATCATCAGTTGCGGGGGAGTCGCCCGGTATAAGGAACGGCGCGCTATAGCTGTTACACACACCTGCATTGTCTATCACGCGGATAGTGAATACAACACGGCGCTCGTAGGTGGAATTACAAATAGCGCGCCCGGTCCCATCCCGTATTTCTTATTTGCGTGCGATGTTTCGTTGCTTAGTCATTGATTTTTTCGCGTCTTCTTTTCTTCTCTTTGTTCCGCGAGCTCGATGTATAGGGACGAATAGCGCGGAGACACCTTCGCCATTGTTCTATTACGCGCCTAGATGATGTCGAGCCCTTTACTTATTATCAAGCGGACAGCCGAGTCAGAACAGGATCCGGCGTACTCTTAAATGTCCGCACAGTCGTAATAATTATGGAGAAACGAACGTCAAATTTGACGTGGAATTTGAATTTTAACAGTGGAATTTGAATTTTAAGAGTACTAAAAAGATTATGATATGATAGCCGTTCTGTCGCAACGCGTAAGCTATTCGGCATTGGATAGCCGTTTCATCATAACGGATAACCGTTCTATTGTAATCGATAGACATTCCACCCTAAAGCATAAGTCTTTTCATCAAATTGCTTAGCCGCTTAACTAACGAAAACCGTCTCCGCCTCCCGACTAATTAGTCGTTTCATAGCAACGGGTACCCATTGAATTATAATCGACAGCCGTTACGCCGCAAAGAGTAAATCATTTCATCGCATTGAATAGTTGTTTATTATGGATAGTCGTTACATCGCAACGGATAGCTATTCAATTATAACCCATAACTATTCCATCGCAAAACATAAGTATTTCCATTAGATTGTTTAGCCGTTTGATTAACGAAAACCGTCCTCTTCTCATTCGACGGATAAATTGTTCCACCGCAATGGGTAGCTATTTAATTATAATCGATAGCCATTCTACCGAAAGCATAACACTCCCCATTATATTGTTTAGCCGTTAGATTAACGAAAATCGTCCTTTTCTTCTCCCACGGATGAGTCGTTCCACCGTAAAGGGGCATCCATTCAAATATAATTGACAGTTGTTCTACCGTAACGCGTAAACCATTCCATCGTATTGGATGGGTGTTTCATTATGGATAGCCGTTCCACCCCAGGATAAGCCGTGCCATCGCAACGGGTTAGCCGTTTCATTCGCAACGGATAGCCGTTTAATTATAACCGATAGACATTTCGCCATAAAGCATAAGTTTCTTCATCACATTGTTTAGCCGTTTGGTTAACGAAAACGAATGAGGATTATACAATTTCTCTCCAGGTTGTACCTGTCTTATTTCCGTCTTTATATGCGTCTAAAGTTTTATCTCATAATACTGGTCCCTCCTCTATAATATTTATTAAATATTCTGTTTCCATATCATTATTTACGAAACTCAAACTTGTCTGAATACGCTACTTACATCAACTTGTTTTTAGTAAACGGTCCGTTAGTTTTGTCGATCCGATGGACGAGTATGTAGAAGTTAATCCGTTGATGCAACGATGACGGATCGTTTCGTTTAACGGATGTCATTAGTCTGAACGAATGCATTGAAAACAGTGTATGTAGTATCCGTCATTTCTAACGGTTTGTTAATTTACCGACCCGTTGAAAAATCTGAGGGTTTGAACGACGTCATAGCCGCTTAACCCCAACGGATAAGTCGTTCCGTCCCAATGGATAAGTTGTGCTATATCGCATTCAATTTAATTGATAGCCGTTCCGCCGCAACATGAAAAGTCGCTCCATCGCAACCGATAGTCCTTCCGTCACAATGGATAAGCTGTTCCATCACACCGGATAGCTATTCAATAATAACTGAAAGATGTTGCGGCGTAGCGGCTATCATTACGATGGAACGGCTTGCCCGTTGCGGCGGAACGGCCGTGTTTCAATTAAGCGGCTACTCGTCGCAAAGCCTTAGAGAAGACTAATTAACTAAAGGTATGTGTGGCTGGGCATCCGTGGGTCAATCCTAGAATACGCTGAAGACGCGATCATATTGCTATCTTTTTCCCGACGCCAAGTCGCATGCTTGGAGCAACTTGGGAAAGAGTGAAGTGTTTTAGAATCTGCATAGTCTCATAGCCTTCCTAATACTCATATTTAAACAGGAACGTGTGACATAACTTCAATCACAAAAATTAACACCAGCAAAGAGACCAGACAAGAAGTGGCACTTACTGGCGTTGTATCGCAGATGATTATGAAGTAAGTTTGTCGCTATTTCGTTATTTCAGCACCAGATCAGCTTTTTCTTTAATTTAGTCTAATAATAAAGAACGGGTGTTGGAAAGCAAATTCAAATTGGTGGTTATTTATCATTTGCTGCTATCTGCTTCGTTGACCGTGCGCCTGTAATAACATCTATAGTTATTTATGGTATTACACAACAAAACAGCAGGGAACAAGCCAAATAGCAACGACTTGAATTAAAAACACATTAGAATTACTCCAAGAATGCTTCCAGTTATGCATAACAGTTGTCAAAATTAAAGGCGCTCGCTCTGTAAATTGACGGGATTGCTGTAAGTATCGCCAAAGTAATGCAAGTATTTACTGAAAATGGCGTGTATCACTTTTTGTTTTGTCCCGTCAGTGGTTGACACCAATTACACCATTGATATTTATTCTAAATACTCCATTTCAACAACAATGAAAACTAAATGAATATGAAACTGTTATTATACACGCTACCTGCTAGTAAATTAATGGAATCGAAATTGTTTATGTAGAGGTTATATTCTATAATTAATTAAAAATGGGTTTACATACCAAATCTAGCAAGACTTAGCAATATTAGTTGATTTCCTTGCTTTACCTTGATTTATTTCGACTTATTTGAACCATAATTTAGGTAAAATTGGAAAGTATCGCGAATTTTGACAGCATCAAATCGATAAGTGTTATTAATTAACAGGTTTAATTCTCTAAGAAAGGTGCGGATGAAACGTAACAATACTTTTGCTTATCAGAGCTTTATTAACAATTTCTCGATGACCAGTTGAATCATTTTGATTTGCACTTCTTGCTATTATTTCAATTATATCACTGTTCTCGTTTCAATGTTATTATGCGCGATTTGCAATCATTAACCGAAAATAACTTGTTGAGCTTCGTCCGAGTGCCTCGCCAATGTAGGCTAATATGCGATTTCCTGTCGGTGATTTCGTGGTAGTGATTTAATTTAGATATTAATTACATGATAGTACACTATAATAGACAAAGTAGACGGTTGTCGTTTTTTTTTTATCCGTTAACTGGTAATCTATGCATAAAAATCTTTTAGAAAGTTATGTTTCTCACGCTGCCTTGATAAAGATAGCTGGGGTATTTACCATATATTATGCAGTTTTGAGTTTTTAAATTAGTAAAATTCTTTATTATTTTAGTGTGACAATTGTTGATGAGGACGTAATAAATGCTGTGAAGTTACGTTGTTACATATGCGCCAATAACTAATTGTACATCGCTTTATATAACTCACATGCTGGAAGAACGAAAGCTGTTGGCTGGTTGTAGTTTAGATATAGGCCTATAGCGTAGGTGTCAAACATAATCTTAATCCTGAGTCGGTGCTGCGATCGAGCAACAACTGGGGAATAAAGAAATCTGGTAGTATGTGGAATAATTGAAAGTCGTAAAATTTGCATGCGTTTCCGTGTCGCTAAAGGCGCGCCTTCTGGACGTACGGTGTGGGTGCGACTGTGTCGCGCAGACCTTACACACATAGAGATTGCACGTTAAACTTACGAACGCAAGAACAACATGCATATGCATAGGTCGTACACACGCGCTTCCTTTTTATGTCATTGTCGGTAACGTTTCTAGATCGTAAAATTGTGCCGCGCACAATCGGTGCACGTAAGACTCTTTTGTGTCCTGTTTTTAACACAGGTGCTGACGAATGCATCGTTTTTATGTGTATTGGAAAAATCTGGGTTGCACGAAAGAGACGAATCACTGATACTCGAACGTCTAAAAGTAATGACGGTGTTCCAAGATTTGATTAATTGGCATGTAGTAGATCTCCGTTAACCTTTCAAGCTGAATTTTAAAGAATATTCGAATTCGTGACGATCAATTGATAAAATGGCGTAGGTGCTGTAATTGTGCTTGAATAGAATTTGAAATAATTCTTTCATTCTTACTAAATAACTTTCTTATGATTATTATTAATAATAGGCCAGTTATTAGTTGTTTTTGTGTTCGCGACCATGGAACGACTTTAGTTATCTCCCAGCATTCGCCAAGGATTAAGAGAAAACTTTGGAAAAAATCTTACTCTGGAACCAGGACCTGGGAAATAGCTCCAGACTTTTTTACTGATAGCCAGCAAGTTATTACACATTCTCAACAATCCCCTCAAATGCGACAAACCGTGCTGTCTTCAGATAGCTGCTCGATTATTTCGCATATCATGAATTTCTCTGTCCAGCATCAGAAGGATTACCGGTGTAACGCCTAAGAACAAATAAAACAACATATATTATTGTACAACTAATAGTAATTGAATTAAAGATTTATATTTTAAATATTTATTTATATATTATAATTATGCTAATAGCTATAATTTAACACTAGTTCAGATCACTAAAGACTATGAAATATTCATTTATAAATACGTAGTACTACCCTACTATTTAATTTTATGCCGTATTCTATCTAATTCTTTAGCAGCATTAGTAAAAAAATAACACCATTCCACCGACACGCTATCTCTGTCTGTTTCGCGTCGCTGCCAATTTAACTCCTCAGCTAATGCACTAATTTCCGTGCATGGCCGCCACTCATCAGTAAGTGAATGCTCAAACGAAACATGCCACGCTGTGCCTATCCCACTACATTCACAATGCGAATCATTAACCCTCCCAATTTTACATAAATACAATTTAGACTTACAGCGACCTATCATTATCATATTCTACCGCTTGATACGACAAATTATTCCTCATTCCCTTAAAACATGTAAGGTTATCGATAAGTTTCCAACTCCACCTACCATTTAAAGTAATATCCCACCTGTCCTGTCATCCCTAAACGCTTTTTTTTTTAGCTACATTAACAGAAAATAACCTTTACCTAATTATCGCGCTATTCCATCTAGACACCGCCTCTTTCGCTAGTTGATCCGTCTCATTACTTACGTGAGCCCTAGTCCAAAAAGTTTTACATTGCCCTCACGTAACATATCCCAAGTATCTAGTAACAAACCAGTCGAATTTTTTAAATTCCTCAAAGCCTCTAAAACAGGTAAACCATCACTTATTTTATCACCTAAAATAAACCCAAAATATTTGACAAATTCTTTGCTATAAATTCTACCCTTTCCTAATTTAAATGTAGACTTTCGTTGTTTGGGTTTGCCAAAAAAACTCCGCTTCTGATTTGTTTATATTGTAGTTGTTTTATTTGTTTTTAGATCATTACGCTGGTCCAGCCTTCTGCTGTTTCAATTTCAAATTCATGATGTGAATTCATTGTGAAGAACAGAGCCGCTTCCCTGAAGAGCGGCCGGCTGTCGGAATTAAGGGGTTGTAGAGGCTGCCCCTTCCAATTTCAGAAAAATAGTAATAATTTGCTGGTAAAGTCCTGCTCCCAGAGTAAGGCTTTCCATAGTTTCCTGAATTGTAATTATTTAACTTTAGCCATTTAAGAACTAATTATTAATTTTTTTTTGCGTGAGATGGAAAAATTTTCGAAAAGACACCCAGTGGTCGGTGTCACTGAGTAGTGTCGGATTCTTAGCGACCTCTAAGAAAATTCCTCTCTTTTGCGTTGATATTCTTCTCCGTGGAATCACCTCAGTTAATCGCGGTTAATTGATAAATTTCAGCATATCGCAGACAGTTCCTTGAAGAACATCCGATCTTATTAACAAAAGTGGTCATTGAGTGTTATTGTAAAATACGGCTTCATAGTTTGGTGAAATTAACGCAAGAACTGTAAGTCGAATTAGTAAGAAAAATTAAAACAAAACATATTGTTAGCCACCATAAAGAATGTCATATGACATAATGTGTATTTACTATACCCCAGAAATATGAAATAACCTAAAAACTTCAAATTCCAAGTATTAGTGTATTAGCTTATACATTTGAATAAATAAAAATGAATTAAATATCAATGTAATGTCTTTCTAACAGTAAAAAATACAATTTCCTGTATGTATATAGTATAATACTAGTGTCAAAAGGAAATATGAGCATTTTATTTATTTTTTTATTTTAAAATATTACCATTACGTCCTTGTTTTATCTTTAAATTGTTTTTTCACGACCCTGTCATGCATCAAAATGGCGGCCTTCATGCGATCTGAACACTGCGCATCTCTATGCTCTATCTATATATTTATCCTTGTCTATGGTGGATCTTGACATCAGAGAGATAGCGTCGGTTTGCAAAAAAGAAAAAACAGAACAAACGCCGAAAATCGATCAAGCAAGATTTGCGTTAAATTTTCTCCGAACTCTTTTATCAATGCTGAAAAAGAACGAAAGAAAATACACTGCAGAAGTTTTAGAAGTTGATATTTAGTTAAAATAATCACTTTACTAGAATTAAAAATACTTTTCACAGAGTTGTCGAAGAAAATCTGGCTGGATCCTGAAATATTTCGGAAAGTATTACCCATCCAAGTTTCTTCCGTTTTTACCCATTTTGTTTCAGTGGTATACTAACGTATCTGGCAACACAGGAACAAAGGTTACATTGAAGTGTTGTGTGTTACCTAAATTTCCGGCACCGAAAGTGACGGTCGAGTACCGTGAAAAATCGCGAGGCAAGAACTCAAATATAAAAAGACAAAAGGTGATGCAGTTCCGTTTTACAAACCTTCGAAGAAGTGGTTTGATATTCGGCAATCATGCAGGGTGCCAGCCGGCTCGTCGGCGAGGGAGTGGTTGATCGAAATACAAAATACAAAATAAATTTCGGCACCACCTGCTTAGGAATACTTACCCTGTCATGCCCCCTGATGAGCAGGAATCCAAGGTGATAATTAAAACTCGAGGGGTAAAACGGTTTGCAAATAAACTCATACACAAAAAAATATAAGAAGGAATTCACAAGGAAATAACTATGATACTCTGTATCAATAAACGTTAATAACGACAAAAAAATAAGAATGAAATATGACATAAAATTCAAGAAAATAAATATGATACTCTGTATCAGTAAATGTTAATAAAGACAATAAAAATAAGAATGAAATATCGTAAAACTATAACAGAGAATCCTACGGTAGGATTCGAACACCGAACGCTTTGGCCAACGCAATCAGTTCACACACGTTAATATAAAGGAAATTCTTAGGCTAAGTTAATTTTAAATTTAAGAAAAGTTTTTCAGTACAAAAAAATTAAACTATTAAAATAGAACTAAATATTTGACTCGATTATACTAGTGGTGAATGAATCACCCTGTATATTACAGCCCAATATTTAATCGGTTGATGTTTTAAATATACTTTGAAGTCGTTAAAAAAAATGAAAAGATATCTGAATATTACAGTTAACTATTTTTCTGAACTAGTGACCCCTCCGATCCTCGATATAACATAAAAATTTACAGTAACGTTGAATAAAACATAAAAAAAAACTAAGTGATCGGGGTTGATAATTTACTAATGAAAATTTTAAACGCGGACAAAATTTACAAATAAAAAGAAAGCGTGCAACTTAGCTTTTGTTCTCAATCTGCTGTTTCAGCCATGGAGATCCTCTCCGATCCTAACAGATCGTAGCCTCTGGGCTGACGGGGTAATGCCCGAAGCAGCTGGTCCACTGACTTTTTAAAGGAGGTAGGTAGGATTCTCCGAAGGGACTTAAAAAGGTCGCAGAAGTTCTCAGCCGCACGTGGTTGTTCAAAATCTTACATAAAACGAAGATTCCAAAATTCAACAATAAAGGGGGGTAAAAAGAACCTCTAAAAACACAGAAATCTCAAAGTTAGTGATTTAAAAGAAATGACAAGATTTGCTTACCGTTAAAATAAAGAGGTTTTACAACGAAGAGAAGAAATAGACAGAATGGCGTTGCAGAAGCGTGGTTCTCAAATTATATCCCAAATTTATCGGACAGATCCGCTGTAATATTCACAAAAATTTCACACCAAACACAAGCGAATATACAGCCAATAAATAATTCAAGCAATCTTCCAATAAAAATCCACAGATGTGTGAAAATATCCAAATTTCCAAAGATAGGAAGTAATACTCGTGAGCACGCCTATAAACAACAACCCAGAATGGCCAGCAAGCCGGAAGGAAGTGGAAGCAAGAATACGTCATCCAACCAATCAGAAGACGGATAAATAAAATAAGAATTAGGACATCGAGGCGCCCTCTAACGTCGAAAAGATGTAAACACAAAATAGGGCAGATGAAAGGAACACGGTCAATCGACTCGAATCGATGCGTGGAATCGATAATGCCGGGATGTGTATATCAAACAGACCTTAACCTTCCTAGAAGTGAAACGTCAAATGTCAAAACATGGGAATTGAAGGAATTTACTAAAATTGAAAGAAATTAAACGAAAATCTAAGACCGTATTAAGTATAAGAACTAACTGTAAGTAAATGAGACTAAAAGATACAAATTCTAGCTAGACCGCACTAACATGGGGAAGAAAACACAATTTGAAAGACAAAAATTAAACGATAATGTTTACGTTGAGGAATTACAAGACATAGGAGCATCTCTGAAAGTAAAAGAAGGTAGAGGATGGACATAGGGGAAAATAGGATTACAAAAGCTTGTTGAAAAGACTAGCGGAGAACTAATTCGAGGTAAGTGAAGTAAAAAAACCGTAACATGTGTACCGTACCTGCAATTAATTAGATGGAAGCTATCTTAAACGGACATTTTTGTAACGTTCTTCATTCTTTTGCGCCATACTCGTCAACTAATAGAATGATTTAATTACCGACTATAAAACGCACATTTTCCGCAAACAATCGCCATATATATTAAAATTTCATTTTAATAGGCAGATTCGCATCGCGATTACGAAGCGGAAACGCAATTAGGCGAGGCGGTAAATCACCGAAATTAATTATACTATCTTGGGATTAATTTCGCCGCGTTAATTTTATTTCAGCCGATGAAATCCGACGTTCGCATGAATTGGCGATCGAAAGGAATGGAGGTGGTTTTAATTCTGGCTCGCTTTTAATTTTTTCTATCGACCAAAGTGCATCATCAGACGCTACTTAATTTACATTTTATTCGGGAAAAAAAATGTAGAGAGAAGACGCAGAAAAAACCGCACACAGATACGACATCCAATCGTGCTCAAGATTAATCTTCAAACAGGTAAACCGCGAGGAAAAAACGCCCGCTTCAGACGGCGTCCGTGCAATAAACAAGTTGTTATTCTCCGCGCTAGACACAAAAACAGATTTTTTTCCGGGGTGACCTTGCGAATCGCACACACAATTCTCTTCTCTCTACCCGCGACCGCGTCTAGGTGTATTGTTACGTCTGCATGTGTGTGTATGTGGACGTGTGTGCCGCCTGTGGGCGTTTCGATATATAAAAACGCATTAAACGCCGGTTGCAACGGCCGACAGACGGGATGAATTCCGATTTCATCATTACGTAAGCAAACGAGACGAGTATTTAAGAGTAAATTACCAATACGCGACCGCCGGTTAGGAAGGTGTCCGCAAAGACCTTGCTTGCTTAAACTTTACGTATGTATCTCCTCTACACATTAAATATGCATGTTACGTATGTACGAATGTGTACGCGATCTGTTAGATACAATCAAAGATCGAAGTGTTAATCGTATGTCTAACATGCATAAGCAATAAGCAGCTGTAATCTTTGTGTTCACGGTTTCCATAATAGACAAAACATATGCTTCGACATTGCATTTGGAATACCCTTCTAACTTACTTGTACATGAGTATGTCTTGTAGTTTCAAATGAAGACTACACAATTGCCAAGTTCTTTTGTAATAAAGAGAATAGCAGGATAAGCTACTGAAAAGTATTGGTATCGAACTGAAAATCCATACAGAAGTTAGGTTTATTAAGGGGATGTTTACATATATATATATATATATATATATATATATATCGGAAAAGACCAAAAACTTTGAGCTTTTTTTTCAGACAAAGGAAAATACGAAATACGGCTTTTTTTTTAAATAAATATATTAAAACGAACATTAAAAAAATACTTTTTTTTTATGACAAGATCGCTATAACGTTCGCTATTTGTATCTAGGTAGCAGTGTGCACAGAAAACACGGTCAAACTGCGTAAACTCTAGCATACGCAAAAGTGATTCGAAATTGAAAATAAAAAGAAGAGTTAGAAATATATTAAATTTAACACTGCGTAGGCTTTCACGGTCGGTGTAATTATAACTAACAGCAATGGGAAGCCCTTTATCACCAGTAATAGCCAACTTATTTATGGAAGCATTTGAAGAAGAAGCCCTAAGTTCCAGCGATATGAAACCCAAGTGTTGGCTGCGATATGTCGACGATACTTTTGTAATATGGCAACACGGAGAAGAAAAAACTACAACAGTTCTTGGAACACATAAACTCACAGCACCCAGCCATCAAGTTTACCATGGAGAAAGAACAAAATGGAAATCTCCCTTTCCTGGATGTTATGGTCAAGAAAACAAAAGAGGGAATGCTACAGCACGCAGTATTTAGAAAGAAAGACGCACACCGATAGATATCTGCATGCAAGATCTCACCATCATCCGATGCAGAAGAAGACATTAATACAAACATTGCTATCCAGAGCCGAAACCATCAGTGACGAACAACATCTTAGCAGTGAAAAGATACATTTGGAGAAAGCACTAAAGAAGAATGGTTACACTGACATCGACATAAAGAGAGCCACTAAGAAGAAGACGACACTGGAGAAAACTACAGAACCACGAAGAGGGATGGCGTGTTTACCTTACATAGCAGGAGTCACCGAAAAAGTAGGCCGATTTGAAGAAACGTAACGTACAAGTACGCTTCGGGACTGCAACGTCGATCCAGCAGTATCTACGACCGCAAAGGATAAGATACCCAAGGGGCGCACAGAAGGTATCTACAGATAACATGCCAATGCGGACAGTTGCTACGTCGGACAAACAGAAGAGCCATCGACATAAGAATAAAAGAACACGAGAGGGACGCAAGATTAAGAAGGACCGAGCGATCAGCGGTGGCAGAACACATGCACGACACCGGACACAAAATGGATTTCGATAATGTAAAAGTAATAACTACCACCAAGAACTACGGGAAAAGACTCATCAGGGAAGCCATAGAAATAGAGAAGAATAAAACCGTTAACAGGGAAGAAGGGTACCACCTTAGCAACACGTGGAAGAGCCTACTACGAACCGTCACGGTCAATGGAGCGGAAACTACACGGTTGGATGCACCAGGGGCGTATATAAGAAGAATGTCGGACCATGGAGAATCAGTTCAGTTATCCTGAAGAAGCTGTCAGTATGAACAGCGAAACGTCGAGCGAAAGTTTTGACACACGGCGAAACCCGCAAGAAGCTGTTAGTTATATATTAAATTTGTTGGAGGTTATACCTAAATTTAACCAAATAAGTCGAAAGCAAACAATGTCTTTCTTTTTTGTGTGTATGACTGGATATAAAAATGTGGAATATTGCAATTTTTAGTATATTTTAGGTATAACCTCCAATAAAAACTGTTTACATTAAGAAAACAAAAGAATTAAGTTGATATATATTGAACACTTGAAGAACTAGAACTTACGCAGATTTGAAAAATCATATTTCGAGAAAAACACGTTTAAAGTTTCGCAGCAAAAATATTTGCAAATAGTACAACATACACTTAGTCAGCTATTCCAGCACTATACATTAATCCCTCTTCTTCTTCATACTTCTGCGTTTGCAAAATTTTTTGCTTCCCTTTAGACAGCACAACGAGTTTTGCAGCGCTGGACATACTCTGCTCTGCCCGTTGTATGCGCTGACGATCAGAATTGATGGCGAAATTTTTGGCATCAAGTCCTACTGCAATTCCCACCGCATTCATTATTTGTAATACAGAAAAAGTAACCTTCATTGAATAAATTTGCGGCAATGTAGGTAGCAAATTGAATTGTTTATGGGTCGCAGTGTAAATCTTTTGGAGCTAGTTTCTACACACATGAACTAAACGAGTCGTTTCAGTTTTGAAATTTTTTTCCAATGCATCTTTGCAATAAATCACTCTAGAAAAAAACTTCATAAATCGGCCTAATAGCATCTTGATTTTTTTTTTTTTGCAAAAGAGGGTCATGCATCAATGAAGCAAGCTCATCCTTGGCTTCTGAAACGCGCCACAGACAGCCTGTGTAGTCTACACCTTTTGGACAATAAATGTGTCGTGGATCCGCGTCGGTTGAATATTTACAATGAAATGTATCCCAAATGGCTGCCTTCATTTTTTATGCAGAATCGGGATGTTGTCTAATTGCCAGTCCATAGTACACTATTGTTAAATTATCAATAACTTTGTCAGTCAGTTTACCAGCGCCCTTTCTTCAAAGTCCACTCATTCTTTTTTGTACATCTCCAACGCATTCTCTTTTTTTTTCTTGGGCAGTAATTGCTTAAAAAGTTGTCTTGTCTCAGTCACCTATCCGAAATCGCGCAAAAATTTCTTTTAAGGCATTGCATCGACTTCTATTTTTCCTCTGCTACTCTGATGATCCGTAATGCGGTTACCTTTGTCATCATATTCCGCCGTACCTTGCTTTATTTTCCAATAGGCGCAGTTTTGACAAAGTGCTCATATATCTATAACTTTCTTCCTATACTTTCTAATTAAAGTAGCTCTACCAAATAACGACGAAACACCTAGTTTTTTTCATTAGCTGTGTCGAGATACTGTATAGACGTAGTGGCTCATTTCCTGCTTTAATACTTTCTTCTTCTTCTTTCACGGCTTTCTTTTGAACTAATTCAAAAACGGCTTTCGACGCAATATGAAAATTATATTATAACATTTACAAAACCATAGTATAGCATCTAATATGCTCCGTTTGTGTTCGGTACACCCGCTCTTTTAATAAGCCGTAGCGGCTTAAACAATGCGAATATTACGAAACCGCTTTAACCATGTATGTTATATATTTGGAGCTTTCAAAAAATTAGAAAAAACCAAAAATCGATTTTTCCAGTCAAACACATGTAAACCTCCCTTTAAGGTAATGACCTATGCAAAATTTCAGCCTCCTACAACTGATAGGAGGGTTGATAATTAACCACCAAACTATAGTTAATTATGACAGTTTTTATTTTTAATTCCGATAAGATGATCATTTCAATTAAATCTTACTTTCTGGAATTTCCGCGAGGTTTGTTTCTTTTTCAGAATGGATATAAAAGTTCAAAGTACGTTTCATCCATATCCTGTTTGGCTGATGTTTGATCTTGTTCTGTTCTGATTTCTTTTTCGCTAAGCGACGCTATAAGTCTAACGTTTGGATTCACACCCCTCTTGTGTGTTAAATTTAACGCAGATTGTGCTTGGTCGATATTCGGTGTCGTTCTGTTCTGTCTTTCTTTTTGCAAAACGACGCTATCTCGCTGATGTTTGGATCCACATCTTCTGATAACGTTGTTCAAGTAATCAGATTGTGCTCGTATAAATGAATTGATTCCGTAGTCCTGATTATGTTGCCTTCACAACACAATCAGGACTACGACAAGGAGGAAGCTTAAGTCCAATATTGTTTATAATTTTTATGGACGATATTATTAAGAAATGTACCAAAAAAAAGTAAGAAATTTTGTGTTGGATATTACAACTTACAAAAAGTAGAAATCTCGGAAGGAGTGTTTGCAGATGATATCGTTATAGTTGCCGAAAACGAAACAGATTTGCAACACAATATTAATATATGGTATAAAGAACTAGAACAAAATGGAATGAAGTTAAACATAAACAAAACAAAAGTGATGGCCATAGGAAATGAAAACATGGAACTGAAAATAGAGATTGACGGAGAGAATATACAACAAGTTAATACATTCAAATACCTAGGAGTAACACTAGACGAAAATGGAACACAAGAAGCAGAAATAAATGAAAGGGTTGAGAAAACAATGAAACTGTATTATACTATGCAAAATAAATTCATAAATAAAAAAGAAATATCACAAAAAACTAAAATTAAGGTATTTAAATCAATTATTAGACCCGTCCTAACTTACGGCTGCGAATCATGGATACTAAATGAAAAACAGAAAAGTAAGATACAAGCAGTCGAAATGAAGTTCCTGAGAAGAGTTCGAGGAGTTACGAAGAGAGACAAAATCAGAAGCATAGATATAAGAAAAGACCTAAACATACAATCGACTTTAGAATTTATAGAAGAAAAGCAGTTAGAATGGTGGGGACATCTATTGAGGATGGAAGCATCGAGGCCAGTAAGAAAGATATGGGAGGCGAGAATACAAAAAAATAGGAAGCCGGGAAGACCTAGGCAAACTTGGGACGATGTGATAGGGAAAATTTTACAGAAAAGAAACAAGGAATGGGTAGAAGCGAAGAAGATGGCAGAAAATAGAAGAGAATGGAAGAGGTTCGTCCATAGCTGAAAAGAAAAGAAATATTCCTACACCTTAATTGAGGTAGAAGGAATTATTGATTATATATATATATATATAAATGAAAAAAAAAGCTCATTGTATTTTGTATACAGAGTTGTTCAAGTTTCCACGTCAAAGTTTTTAAAATTCATTTTAGAGAGAGTATTAATTTTGAAAGATTTATTAGTAATTCTTGTTTTTTTTGCATAGAGTATTTACATAATGCGTCACATTTGCGCTAGCTAAATTTTGACATATTTTTGTGAAAAGGACTTATTTTCAGTTGTGGTAATGTGATTATTGCAACTAAATTTAACTTCCTGGCACTTTTTAAAAAATAGTAAAAAAAATCAAAGCACGTTTCGGAGTATTTTTTATCGCAAAGTGACATTATCTCTCTGATGTTTAAATCCACACTTTTCTTCTGAATCTTCATAGTTCAAGTAATCAGATTCTGATTCAAAACCAGCATCCTCAGAAAAATTAAAGATGTCCAACTTATGTAGAGAAGTTCAAGTTTCCATATCAAGCATCGAAATTCAATTTAGGAGAGCAAATAATTTTGAAAGATTTATTGTACTTATTTGCATTAGCTGAGTATTGAGAGTTGTATGAAAAGGATTTATTTTTAATTCTAGTAGGGTAAAAGCTTCTTCGGTGTTGTTTTTCAAAATCAATAAAATAATTCAGGCAGGTCTTATTTGGTTGATGTTCGTCGGCGTTTTGTGTTAATTTATTTTTATCGCAAAACAACGCTATCTCTCTAATGTTCAAAATCAACACCCTTCTGCTGAATTTGTTATTAAAGTAATCAAATTCTGTTTTCCAAATTACGCATTCGGACAAATACAATTAATTTTGAAAGGCTTATGGCTTACCTACTTATGTACTTCTTTCATATGGAGTAGTGATGTAACGAATACGTCATTTTACACATTCGTGAATGCGAATATGTGCAGTAGACATTCGCGAATGCGAATATTAACTTTTTAACTTTACTAGCGCCATCTATTAGCTCTCAATTTGCAACTATACGAACACTTGCATTAAGCGCTTATGTGCACACGCAGAAAATTAAATTTCTCCATCACCGCAGCGAAACTTGCCAAATACAGTCGAATCGTTTCCACTTTTTACGTCTTATTCTTGTCAATTCAAGTTTAATTTTGAGGTTACTGATGGTTATTCTAATGTAACCTGCAAATTTGTGTTCAAAAGGTGGTTTTAGGAACTCAGTGAATTTAAATATTAGTTTATATTGTTACGCTACACAGTAGCATACAGCCCGGATTAAAAAAAATAATTTTTAAAAGAAATACATTAATTGAATTAGAAAAAAAAATCAAGTTTTATATATACCAGTGTCATCTATTTTTTATAATTTTGATTTAGAAGTGTTCTGTCTCACCAGCCAGATGGCTTGCAGGGCGAGAAATTTCCGATCGAGGGGCGGTGACATAAAAAAAATATTGAATAGCTCGTTAACTCTCTTATATCTTAACTCAGTACGCATAGAGATGTGGTAGAATGATGTTGTCAATTGTCCTCTCCCTCAAATTCAATGTTTAAGACCAGTTTAAATGATCATCCTAGGCATGATAATGTCGTGCCTTAATCGTATTCAAACTATCAAGTAAAACTAAAACATTTAATAGTGGATAAAAGTGATTTTATTTAATCAAAAAAATTCAAAATGTGACTTGTTTAATATCAGACATAAATCTATGGATAAAATATCTCAGGTAAGTCCGTGAGTCCGTTTAATTAATAACACTAAAGTTTCATTAAGTAATTCCACCTTTTGCAATTCAAATTCATAGTTTCGTACTTAAATACGTTTGAAATAAGTTTTAAAAATCCCGCGTTTTCTGACCGTTCAAATGGAGTTAGGCTAGTTTTAAATAGACGTGTGAAACAGAGTAGCCAACCTTGATGGTAAATCACTGGATATTGGTTCGTAACGTAAAAACATAACAAATACTTATAAACCTAATTACACAAATTTCCCCAAAGTAACTGGAGACCGCTTAGCTATGTTACAAACGATCTTCTAACCTCAAATTTTTGCAGAACGGTTTAAAATAAAATTTCTTATAAGTACAAATCAATTTAGATTAGAATTGAAATAATACGTTTATTTTTTAGGTAGATTTGACGAGGAGTACCTTTTTACAGGGCCGAATTCTGCGATCATCGGTGGTCAGGACTGTTCAGGTCGGATATGGGCCCTCAGGTCAGAGAGGATGGGTCGCTCAGGACAGGAACATTACTCGGAAAAATCGTCGTTGAAGAAAAATTACCCAAATATTGCAGGTAATTTGGATAATATTTATGTGAAAAACTTTGTTTAACAATTAACAATTATTTTTAGATTGAAATTTGGGATAAATTGGATTTTATCGAAATAGCCGTTAAATTTTTACGAGAACAAACTGTAATATGTCTGCCTCTAACTGAGTTTGATTAGTGAATGGTTCGAATTTAAAATGTTTTTAACTGACTTGAAAGCGATTGTCTTCAAGCAAGGAGTCCAACTGTCTTTTGTGAGAATCCGTTAATATAACCGAAATGAGGAACCTCCATTTGTTTTACATATGAGAATGGCCATGTGATCGACAGGATTGTCAGATCTTCAACGATGTGAAAATAAATAAAATTACAAAATCTGGAATCACCTTACACTTTTTATATAACAAAGGTATGAGTCTCTGAATTATGAGAAAAATACATTTGAAATTTTTAAACGCTTATTACTATAAAAAAAACAACAATCTTAAAATTCATTACTGTGCCCCCAAAAGGTAGGCAACCATTTATACACATAGAATTGTTACAGAATCCAATTTCCAGCAATTCCCATGTCTGTCTGTTGACATATCAAAGCAATTGGACTGCCAATGCATATAAAAACATTATTAAACAAAATTTTAATGAAATAGATACACAGTAAAAATAATGAAACTGTTCACTCGAATTAAACGTGGATCCAAAATTTGATCTGTCAAAATCTATTGTAATAATATACTATACAAATTCTAATATTCATTTTCGATGTGTAGGTGTATCACTGCTGATCATCTTGCTTCCTGAAGGGAAAATTCTAAAGGAAAAAGCCTTGAAGGACCTGCCAAATGCAGAGATTACCTACATCACCTGGACATCGTCTAGCTGTCTGCTGCTACATATTATATCCTTTTTCTATTATAACTAATAAGTTTTAAAATATAACAAAGTAAAATAGAAACATTCCCTTTTTAAATAATAGTAGAATATCAACTACTCTCTCCATAACAATATATATATATATATAAATTAAATTATATTTTTATAAATTATTCATTATAACAGGTAACTTTTTTATTCGCAATATTCGCATATTTATTGCGAATGCGAATGCGAATATTCGTTACATTACTAATATGGGAAAAGCGTACTAATGAGCATGGAAAATTATAATCACAAGTTTTCGCCACTTATTGGGGAAATCCTTATTGCCGACTTTAATCTAAAGCGACGCAGAAAATTTGTACATTATATCTGGATCAAAGGGCGTTCCCAGATACCAGGAAATGAAGCAGTTGATAGTTTAGCTAAAGCAGCATGCCTTGAAAACGTGTCAGTGAAGCGGTTGATCCCATATACGGACTGCTTAAAACCGTTAAAAGATTGCCGTCTTGCAGCTTGGCAAAAAATATACTCTGAGGACAGACCAACTAATTACTACTTGCTGTTTCCTACAATCGCTGCTACAGTAATATTACCGTGAAAAAAAAGGCACTGTCGCAGATAATAAGAATATCTTTTAATCATGGAAATTTTCCGGCTCATTTAAACAAGATTCGAATTCTGGACAACGACTTGTGCAAGTTCTGTGAGAAAGAGTGCGGAGACTTAAATCATATTATACTGGGGTGCTCCAAGTTCAAAAAGGAAATTAATGAATTAATTAAAGTCAAAACATGAATCTATACCAACCTTTTAATGTAAATTATTTAATAGCACAAGAAAGAGCTGTGATTAATTATAGAATATATAAATACATGTGCAGCATTCATGTCAATATTTAGTTGGGTTCCTCTGTCTTTATCCGTTTTTGGGTGATCCTTTCTTCCGTTGGCCTGCCCTTCCTCTGTGTTTTAGTCACCCGATCGGCCCCGGGTGTGAAATATGTCTGATTCCCATCCTGCCGTCCATTCGGGTTGTCAATATTGTAATTTTTTGAAAGTGGCTAATGGTGTAATACCGAGGCCAATAATAATAATAATAATAATAATAATAATAATAATTACTAATAGATTACTAGCGAGTAAGTCTGACGTGAATTGCCATTTCTTCTAACGGGTAATGTAGAAAATCAACGCAAACTATTTGGACATAACAATGAATTATGTAGGTAGATAAAGTATAAAGTAATCGAGAATAACTTTACGTCGAAACCTATATAGTTAGTTGTAGGTATGTACTTAGATATATAGTTTGTATATATCAGTATATAATGTAGTGGTAGGCTTTGTTTATGGCAAACTAGAGAAGACCAACGCGAGAGCAAACAAAGTTCAATCGTGGCCAACCAACGAGTTCACAAAAGGGACTCTCAGGTATGTTTGTGTGTATATGTGTGTGTGCCTAAGTATTTATGTTAAAAAGGGTGGAATATTTCCAATAGTGAACCAGGCACGGCACCAGAATCGATCGGAATTTCACCTTCGCTACCGTGAAGACGAAGAAGAGCCTTTTATTTCTTTGTTGCTGGCCTGTTGCGTTTTTAAGAGATGCGTCGTTCCTTACCGGGCGCTCGTGTAGTTCGCTCCGAGCCGCGATCCGCCAAACTGCTGCCGGTGTAGTTACCAGACGGAGAGAGATTTATGAAAAGGGGGATAAGAAAAAGGAAAATAAAAAAAGCGAGTCTAGCGCGCGAGAGAGAGTAATGTAATTCAGAATGCAGAAGAATTCCTGCTGCACGGTCGTCGTGCTGCGTGCTCTCGGTCCTGCGGCCACCCGCTGAGTGCGGACGCCCCCGGGGCCGCGATAGCATCTACAGAGCGCGGATATGGGCTCGGACGGGACGCTGCGCTTCGGTGAGTCGATGCGAAGTTCGAATGTGCACGCGGACGTCACCCGGAAACGAACTAATCGCTAATCGGGACCCGGTCCAGTACCGCGGAACTTCGCTGCTGCCGACAGATACATATTTTGTAGTCTCCGCGATATAAAATTGCCCCGTTATTATGGGCATACCAGAAGATGCTTGAAAATAACTTTAAAGAGGAATCCGTGTCCTCTATCGAGGTACATATTGGAAAGTAGAAATATGCAAGTTGAATTGTTAATTTACCAAACGCACTTTACCAAGTTAGAACCTAATTTTACCTTAGGGCTCGCTGGAAATTTCATAGCTACTATCCTTTACTAAATTTAAATAAAATAACACTAGGATGCAATCAACAGCACAGGAACCGCTTCTTTGAAGACCATCGAGAGCCTTTCCCCGCTGCACCTTTATGTGAAAGCGGAAACTGTGAATGCGATCCTTACATTGAAAATTAATAACTTGTGGCATCTCAAGACTAGGGTTGGAGGACACGCTGATACTACGGGTACGGTATTGG
This sequence comes from Protaetia brevitarsis, assembly GCA_004143645.1. Classification (NCBI taxonomy): domain Eukaryota; kingdom Metazoa; phylum Arthropoda; class Insecta; order Coleoptera; family Scarabaeidae; genus Protaetia; species Protaetia brevitarsis. Next base: position 43,051 of record RXPK01002326.1, on the reverse strand, counting down.
AAGGGCTATTGTTGCAAATGTCCACGGACAGTATGGTACCAGAGATTATCATCACTAGAGACCGGATTATATGCAAAGTGCATATATTTTATTTTTTACATATCTTTAATTATGTCTATATGTAGACGTATTACACTAATTGAACTTAATTAGCGCTAATTAGTGATTGCATATATTGCATATGTAGGCATTTCTATGCATATTTTTACAAAAGTTGCATATATTGCATATTTAGGCTTTTTCTTATCCTTTCTACTAGTAAAAATTCCTAGTCCTAGACAATCGACAATTCTCAGAACGATAAATCTTTTACATTGGTTTCTCTAATACTTTTTTGCCAAGAACCGCACGTGTTTAATTTCGCCTAGCAGAAGGGATGTGGTAAATACGTTTTATTATTATTAATTCCCAAATAAACTATTCATTCATTGAATATCTTTGAGAGAAACAGCATGTAATTGTGTTACGTTTTTAAATACTGTGCGTACATACAATGAGTATAGGGAACAAAATTTCTTTATGGATTAAGCCATATCCTGAACTGGTAAAGGATAGCGACAAAATATTTTGTCGAGCCTGGCAGTAAACTGGTAAGTTTAATTTTACTAAAACTCAGAACAAGAAGAATATAATACGGATCTGTGTAACGCATTAATTTCGTCTAACATACCATTAGCAAGATTAAACAATGTTAATTTGAAATTATTTCTGCAAAAATATTGCAAACATAATATACCTGACGAAAGTACCTTACGCAAAAATTATGTCACATCTTGTTACCAGCAAACAATAGCAGAATTCAACAATTGGTAGGGAATAATTTTATTTATATCATGGTTGATGAAAATTTGTTAATAGGAATTCTTCATGAAGATATTGTAGGTAAATCATATTTAATTTATTGTAAAGAACTTCAAAAAAACAACAATGAGACAATTCCCCAATTCGTTCAAGAAGGTTTATCAAAATTCTTTTTACCTGGAAGTATACCTTTTGTAAAAAAAAATTACTAATATTGTCCGACGCTGCATCATAGATGATAAAAGCATCAGCAGAATCAACCCCCCTTGATTAATGATTTAATTAGTAATGTCAGAAAAGTATTTTTAAAAGCATCTTTACGAATCCAATTTTATAATAAGCGACTTCCCCGGTGTTAAGTTGCCGCCTGAACCGATTATTACGAGATGGGGTACATGGTTAGAGGCTGCAATTTTTTTCGCCGATAATTTTGAAGGAAAAAAAATGTAATTCCTGAAATCACTGCTGACTGCATTGCTCTAGAAAACTGTAAAAAGATAGTAACATCAACAGAATTGCTACAAAACCTTTTGTATATTAAGTCAAACTATAGCTTTGTTTCAAGTTCCATTCGTAAACTAGAAACGCAAGGGATGTCGCTCTCGGAATCAGTTGAAATAGTAGACGAATTTGATATGCTATGTAAGAAGGTTAAGGGTACAATAGGTAATTCTATATACGATAAATTTAAAAAAGTGATAAATAAAAATGCGGGGTATTTGAAATTGAAGAAAGTTAAGAAAATTTTGGAAGATGAAACAGTAAACGATTACCAATTACATCTGTGGATGTTGAAAGAAGCTTTTCTATTTAAAAACATATGTATTCTGATAGAGGACAAAACTTTCTTTTACACAATTTTGAAAAACATTTAATTATAAATTGTTTTAGAAATATGCTGTGAAAAAAATTGTGCAATAAAGTTAATGTTTAAATTTCTGCTCTTATTTATTTCATGTAAAAATCTTGCATATTGTCGCATTTTTTTTGCATATATGCCCCAGGTTTATGCATATTTTCTCAAAAATCGATGCATATATATGCGCATATATTCCGGTTTTTCTTAATATAATCCGGTCTCTAATCATCACTGAGAAGGTGAGAATCTACATACCGATCAGAGACCAGGCACGTAGTGATATCACTGCTTTTGATGACGGTTCACGGACGGATTCAAATCCAGCCAGGGCACAGGAGCCGGTATTTGTGGACCGAGCCCTAATCAAATAAGGATATCCATAAGCCTTGCAGCCTGCGCAGAAATGATTGTAAAGGCGGGCTGCATGAGGAGGAAAATAAGTATAATGACTGACAGCCAGGCTGTTATCAAGGCAGTCTCGAAGCCTGTAGCTAGGTCAAAGCTGGTTAGAGACTGCAAACAATCCCTCAATACACTGGCACCAGACTACACGGTGTCTCTGATTTGGGTGCCAGAACATGAGGATATAAAGGGCAATATAATAGCTGACGAACTAGTCAAGGAGAGCTCTAAAAGACACTTCATAGGTCCAGAACCCGATGTGGAATTATCAAGGACTCTGCTAAAAAGGGAGGTTTGGACCTGGTTAGATAAAGAAAGTACAAGGAAATGGTAGTACAGAGAAATGCTATATTTTCTGATAACCTACTCAGACGCAGCAAGAAAGAAACCATGACTGGGTTGGTAACTGGACACTATCCCCTGAATAAGCATCTATAAAACACAGGTCGAGTAAGCGAACCGTGGTGCAGGAGATGCGAACTAAGAGGAGACGAGTTTATATGCAATCTGCACATGTGAGGAATTGAAAGTACTCAGACACAAACATTTTGAGAAGGATCTATTGGAGCCCTCGAGAGTTCTCAAGTTTCCGCTGGGCAAGATGCTGGGCTTTATAGAGAATACCAAGCTCTTCGACTGGAAGTAAGAGATTTAATAAGGACGGTACAATGAGTACTTAGCTCAAGTGGGTGAGAGACTATAAGTGCCCCCTAAGTTAAAAAAAAAACGGTCACTAGATCTTAGACTCTCAGATGTCACTGCTTTTCTTGGATACAACGAGGTAGCGTTGGTCCTGAATAGATTTATACCTTCCTGCATTATTATTAGATATACCGGTTTCTCAAAAGCATTCGACAAAGTTAACCTCGACATTCTTCTGACAAAACAACAAATTCGGTTTTTCCTATGAATTTAAATAAGTTTTTCTCCTTTTGTTGCTGTTAGTCTTTGTAACTAGTAGACTCACTGGAAACGGATCCGTAATCCACTCATTACTTGAATCAGCAGCAAAGAAACATTCACGAAAATTGTGTTGCAAATCATTTGGATGCTGTCTAATACAATTCTTCGTCAACAGATTTAAGAGAGCTCTTCAGGTTTGAAGATTATGCCCATATTTATGCCCAGATCTTGAGATGTTCGCGTAAACGTTGGTGCTGTGATAGATATTGAAATTATTACGGTAAAACAGTTTAGTTAATAGTGTGTGTGATACAAACTTTAAAGCAAATTATGCTCGTTGTAAATAAATAATTGATAATTAATCATGCTAAATGTGATTTGCACAATTCTTATTTAATTCTTCAGTCTTATATAGCGAATGTTAAGTTCTTCTGATAGCCAAGTAAAAGCCAGTGTGTAATAAAAAGAGCGCAAAATCACGCGCGGTGGATACAGTAATGTTTGAAATTTGTTTACGGACAATAATATTTAGAAAAGTGGATGCTGGTCAATTTTTTTTTCTTTTTTTTATGGTGGCATTTACAATTACTACTCGTTCACAAACTAAAGACAAAAAAGAAGTTGATGAATGTTTAAATGTATTATATGATACTGTTAATTCTTATAATAAATCGGATTGTAGTTTCGTTGAAGTAAATGCTTTACTGAGTTCCAATGACAAAACTAGAGATGGTTTTCATGTGAGTTCGAGGGGCAAAGAAAAAATATACAGATATATCGTGAAACATTTTATTGATTCTCGTAGTGGTGTAGTGACTAACATTAATCATGACAACTTGATTTATGTGAATGTTGACAATAACTGCGAAATATTTGGCAAAAATTTAAATTTCCAAAATTCAACGCAACATCTGATGTCAATGCTGCCAATGCTATACATATCAATCAAAAGTTAAACAACAATGTAGTACAAAAAATTAACAAAATATTCCATCTGAATGTCCGCAGTATTCGTAGTAAAGTAACTCAACTAGAAGGCTTATTGTATGATTTGGGGTTTCCAAGTGTAGTCTGTGTTTCGGAGCATTGGCTGCTAACTGGTGAAATAGAAGTGTATAACTTAAATAGGTACAAACTAGCTGGTGGCTTTTTCTTGTCGCAAGAAAGCCTCATAGTTTTGATTCGACAAAGCCAACTTCTTAATAATTGCTTCGATCTTGTAATTCACCTGGAAAATTGTCAGTTTACCTTGCTATCATTGAAGATTTAAATTAAGTAAACATTTAAATGAGTAAAAATATCTGATGAATACGTTAACTTTGCATCCATGAATAAATTTCGAATTTGAGTATCAAATTTTAGTTTCCAGACAGGTTATCTATTTAAAACTTATGTGTTAATTGATGCTTCAGTAAACACGCCTTTGTTTTTTCTTTCTTTTCGTTTATGTTTCGTTTGTAACACCACCGCGATAGAATACTAACAGACGAATCGCGAATGCATATAGGTGCAGTGTTCCAGCGCGATTTTCACACCAAAAGAGACGCTGAAAGAGCCGTTTGATGATCAGATGATGGCGCTATGGTCATACATACGTTGGCCTATCGTTTTTTTCTCGCACAAAGTGCACTTTTGCGAGCCACCGCGTCATACGGTGCACCTCTCTGTATAGGCGCAGCAGCAGACACACCATTCGTGTATGTACAACATAGATAGGCAGTAGCACCGGATTGATGCGCGCATACCTACATTCCCTTTGACGGAGATGGCAAAAAATACAATCACTTTTTCTAAAAAAAAAAAAAGAATATTATTATACCGTTCACGCTGTCGTTGTCATCGATGCAACTGCATCGGAACCGATGGAAGCGTGGCGTGGAGCGAACGGCTGCTGGTGAAAAAAAAGGCCAAATAAAAAAGCACAGATAGTCCCCTTTCTCGTCGTCTCGCTGACGGCGATTCGGTCATTATATCGTATCCGTGCGCCGTCCGTAAATACTTTGTCAATTTGTGCTGTCATTTAAGCGTAAGATTGGCCTTTGACGGTTCTGATGAAATTTAGCCCGAATGAAGCTGGGATTTTATTCTAGCGTTGCCGCCGCCGCCTATGTGCAACTTTTTTTTTTATCTCTGTACAGTACCTACCTACGGGTTTTATTCGCGTCTCCGCTTTTCGTTCTCCTATATGCATCTATGTACTTTATCTTCCCGTAATATCGTTCCATTATAACCGTTTTGGATTGCAATTTGGTGTGAACTGCAGCATAACGACGGCAGAGCGTGCCCGGGGCGCAATGTAATGAAGTAATTCGAGTTGAAATAGCTACGGTAGAAGTTTTGTTGATGTTTTCAGTGAGCGTTCGCGAATTTTTGTATTGGCACGCGATAGTTGTCGCGCATATTTATATAGGAGGACATTTTAAAGATTTCAACTCTATTTTTACTTATTATCAAGTCGAGGCAGAGATAATCTACTTTGTTACTTTTCCAGATGCAAAATTCAAATTAAAAATAATTTTTCACGTTTATGACAGACACAGACATTTCGAACACTTTTATAAGAAGTTTGAGCTTTTGTTTAATAATAATGCTTTCTTCTTGAATTGTTAGTGGTTAAATCCGCAAGTGCATTATATTTATTAGTCCATTATTTACTTTCGTATCTATTTATTTGGCTTACAGCAAATTCTTCTACGACCACATAAAAAGTTTTATTCCACATATTTATGTTAGATAACAGACGAGGTACTACGTGAGGCAGTTTGCTATGACGTCACGACCGTGTTGCAAATTTTCTCTTTCTTAAAACGTAAACAGGTGACAGGTAAATAAACAAACTCTTCAAAATAACATTTACCGTTAATAATAATAATAATAATAATAATAATAATAACCTTTATTTCCAAATTGACAACTGATATGTACATCATTAGGAAGGTCCACACAAAAGATAGAAAAATGAAATAAAAATGAAATATGAACAATTATTTTACAATAATATAAATACTACTTAATTATTATGTTTCACAATGAAAGAAACTCTTCTATTTTATAAAAAGCCTTGCTTATCAACATTTGTTTTATTTCTTTCTTGAATTGTTTGATAGGTAATATTTTGGTTTCGTACTGCAGATTATTATAAAATTTTATTGCTTGATATTTAACAGACTGCTGCGTTAAAGATATTCTGTGATAAGAAATAGTAAAAGTTGAATTGATTCTTGTTGAATAATTATGTACATCCGACTGAGTTTTAAAATTCTCTAAATTATTTTTTGCAAAAACTAAACAGTTATAAATGTACAATGACGGAATAGTCAATTTTTTTAAAGATGTAAAATAAGGTTTGCAGTGTTCTCTAGTACTAACTTTTAATATAGCTCTCACACATTTTTTTGTATTTTAAAAATTCTTTCACTGCATTCCGTGCTACCCCATAACAAAATACTATTAATAACTAGGGAATAAAAATCTGAGTAATATATTAATTTAGCAGTGTCTGCGTCTATTAGGCCTACTGTTCTCCGCATTTGGTAAACGGTCGTGTTTAATTTATTGCATAAAAAATTTATATGCGTGCTCCAGTTTAAGTTAGAGTCTATGTGCACACCTAGCATTTTTGCAGAACTTGTCTGCTCTGGTCTCGTCTCAAATACGATATTTTGTATTTTGTTTTCATTAAGTTTTAATTTATTAGCTCTAAACCATTTTTCTGCATCCGATATGCCCACCGACTCCAGCTCAGCCAAATCTTCTGCTGTTTTTGCTTTAAATACTAGAGTAGTGTCATCGGCAAACATAATTGTTTGGCACATCTGAAGATTAGTGCATAAATCATTGACGTATATAAGGAACATTATCGGCCCTAGCTTAGATCCTTGTGGTACTCCACAATCTATGTACAGATGTTTCGAACGTTCTTTGGCAATCATCACTATTTGTTTTTGATTTGCAAAGTATGATTGAAATAATTTTAAAGGATCACCTCTTATGCCATAAAAATCTAACTTTTCAAATAAGATATTGTGGCTAACACAGTCAAACGCTTTAGATAAATCTAACATTGTCGCAGATACTTTTTTTCTCTCGTCGAAACTGTTAATAACTGTATCAATTAGTTCACAAATAGCTTGTATTGTTGACTTATTTTGTAAATAACCATATTGTTCTTTGCAAAACAAAGACTTTCTGTTGAAATAGTCAAGCAATCTATTCTTTAATATTTCTTCGAACACCTTGGATATGACCGGTAAAATAGAAATTGGTCGATAACATCCAGGGTCATTTATATTTCCTTTTTTGTGGAATGGTATAACTTTAGCTGTTTTCAACTCATCGGGAAAAACATTATCATTAATACTGGTGATGATTCCTTTTTGAAAATCAGGATTTAAAGTATGTTAATCATAATAGGAGCGGAAAAAATAACGAAAAAGCATAAGTGAGTACAATAAATTGAATCGGAATCATTATCGCTTAAAGTATTCATTCACAGTAACTATTAGTATAGCAGTTTCTTCTCTATCCAAACCAATCTCTCTGCTTCACTACTTCTAAATTTCGTTTCCAGTATGTTGTACATCAAGTACTACGTCAACTTTTAAGACTAATTTATTTCAATCTGCTTTACACAATTGTGTACATCTCTCCGATCTGTCATATTTCATTTATCGTTTCATAACAAACTTCCTTTTCTTTGAGCATACGTAATATCTTTAACGACGATCTGTTTCAACCATAAAAAATATCTTTTTCTTTAAGAGCACTGTTCAAAGTGTTTCACGTCATTTGTTGCTTTGAAAAGTATATGTGAAAGAATCACTTCTGTAAACAATATTTGTATATACTCATTGTTTTTTATACATATCATTAATTGTGTCTAATAGCACATTGACAATGAGTAGAATAATCAATTTTTACAACATTTATTTCGCATGCATTTTCGTTTTGGGTTAGTAGACACTTTCTTCTCTCATTTGGGAAAGTTATACTTTACCTCCCTAGGGAGGAAAAGTAAGTGACGTCGTGATGAAACTCTACATCTTATAATATGTGACATTATTGATAGATGACATTAGTACATTCGGTCCAGTCTGAGCCCATTTATGAGATAATTGGTAAATTATTAGGCATTAAATATCAATTAATCTATTATTAAACACTTATAAAACGACGCGACGCTAACTTGACAGTTGGGCAATTACAATATATTTATAATATTTGCCACCGGCCTGCAATTGAGCACTTTCCTCCCTTGGCTTGAAATATATTATATTATATTATTTTAATCTATAAATCGGCAGTCTATGTGAAACAAAACTTTGAAATATTTAATAAATACAAAAAACATCATCCTTATATCACCCGCCATATTGAGCAACCGACGATACCCAAGCATTACCTATCAGCTACAAAGAGATCGCCTATAATTCAATGCCTAAGAGTATATAATAGCTTGCCAGATACAATAACTAGCACAGACTGCATTAAACAATTTAAAAAACAGGTTAGAGCGCTCCTAACAGAAAAATATTACTACTCCATTAATGAATATTTTTGTTCTTGACTATACATATTTTTGTCGTTTTTGTTTGTTCTATTTTACATTTGTATTTTGACACATTGTATACAGTGTTACTGGCCCAAACAATATGAAAATAAACTAAACTAAACTAAACTAAACAATTGTTATTTTCGTACAGTTCATTGCAAGCATGGTTAGTGTATCTGAATTTGTTTTAGACGGTGCATAATGTCATAAGCAACTATGACGTATCTACAAACATTCATGATTTCCACTGTATGCTCTTGATTCAATACATACATATTCGAAACAATTGCAAATAACAACAAAAAAGTTAGGTTATCTGTTTTATTGCAAGTGATGCCGTAAACATGTATAGATACCCGATAATAATCTTAGATAGGGGAAGAAATAATGGAAGTCACCCGATCTACAGTGAACCTATTTAGAACACGAGCGACGATCTAATCTTGGTTACTTTAGATAATGCCCGTAATATTAATATGAAATAAGCATCGCGGGACACAGACTAATGCGGCGACAGCACACGATTTTCACCGAAAACCATACATACATATGTGGAGTATAGTCTGTTTATACTTGGTATAGCCACCGTATGTGTATAGTACCTACTTATTGTTTTTTTTTATTATAATGTAGGTATAATATGCATACCTACCTCGATGTAGGCTGTTTGTACTCGCATATTACAAGAACGTGTGTTGGTCGATGAAGAATACACCCTGTCGCTATTCTCATATATCACAGTGACTGTGCTCCGGCTTTAACAGCGCTCTGATGCAGTTCATGCGAGCTCGAAACTCCGTGCGACCCGTCGTCGCGATAACGATCTGCCAGTTTGTGACGATGTCTGCTTCCGTTTCCCTTATCTCCGCGTCGGTCTCGCTGATTCACGTATATATCTAGAGCTATTTTTGCGTCAGCGGTCAGGGAACGGTGCCGGTAAATCTGTTGGCGGTGTATGTATGTACGTATCGATTCCGGAGCGCCAAATTGGGCGCTCATAATTCTAGTTCTAAACGCCTCGCCTCGATTTATTGCCTTCAACGGGCGACTCCCGTCCACCCGCCCATAACAATTATTATTGCCACGGAATCGAGTGTCGCCCCCGCCGTACGCATGCATGCATGCATATACGCCGTAGCTTCCTTTAACGCGCTCTCTTGAGCTGGAGCTTTTACATATGAATCATGCGCGCTCTATCTCACCTTTATTATAAAAGCGGACAATACCTGGGATGCCTACACACGTTGTACGCGCTGGAATAACATTTAACCTCCAGTCAAATGTCGTAGTTTATGCTATTAATACGTTTCATTGTTATAATAACCGGTAGAGGGAGCTCAGTATAAAGGAAAATACGATAAACGTAGATTTATTTGAATTGTCAAATTTAGACAGGTCGAACAATTACGAATGTGATTGTGTGTGATTTAAGTGAGAAATTTTGTTCGCACTGTTAGGACATGCATATCCCAGTCGTTAATATTGTAAAGGGTGGGTCATCGGCTGGTTTCTTATTAAAATTGCTACAAAAACAGGTCCTTACTGTTAGTATACTGTGGTTTAAGTGTCGGAATCGTTTCTAGACATAGTCGGCATAGCATCAATCTTTAACGGCACCTTACAAAAAATAGTCTAACGGTGTCAAATCATACACCGAGAAAAATGGACTAAGTAAAGTGTTTACTTGATAAAAAATTGTTTACAATAGATAAAGTTTTACTTGGAACTATTCTCGTTAATTAATACCTGTAACTAAACCCAGTTTCCTGAACGCAAGTTGTTAACGGCCATTACACAGCGTCCCTGACAAATTTGTGGTATATAACGTATTACTTATGACTACTGGTACTGTATCTAACTACAGCACATGGTTAGTAAAAGTAACAACAATACTGTTCGCTATTAAACTCATGTATTTTCTTAAATAGGTAACAACTTGCCACAACTATGATTATTTGAGTTTTGCTGCCACCCCGTGATTGTTTTACTATTCCTGATTGGCTAATGCGGCGCAGTAATGAAATAGTCCCCGAGACGGCTACTGGCGCACGCGCGGGCTAGGGTCAAGTAAGAGTTACGGACGTGGGAAAAGGTCGTCGAAAAAGAGTGGCCAAGGAGTACGGCCATTGTAGGCCAGTTGGAATGCAAATAGATTAAAAATACCGGGTGGGTTAACTCAAGGCCCTATCCGTATAAAGAATCCCAGCAAAAGAAGAAGTACCGAGCTTATAAGCAATCGGATGTTTCAAGATTGCAGTTTTAAACCACGTGGTGGGATATTTGAATTCCTTTCATTGTGATGATATCTGCGCCCGCTGGTGAAGTTAAAGTGTGGATGTCGTCGCTAGCTGAGTGATTCCACAGTCCAAGTGCCACCTGCAGTTACGGATACCGCGACGAAGTAGCCGTTTTCGAGGCGATCACCGGACTTAACCGCCACGTACGCCAACAGAGGATCAACTCGCCGAGATAACGCCCAGTGCAAAGAACCAACAGAAACCGCAAGTTTACCGCCTAGGTATATTATTTCTTTGTTTGTTACCCAGTTGTAACTTCAAGGCCATATTTCTTTTTGTCCTTTGTTTAGATTTCAATAATTTCAATAACTAAATAACTTTTCAAGGGGACCCCATTTACCTTATCTTTTAAGGAATATATTTTATGAGTCATTACGTTGTAAATTGTTTAAAAAAAAAGTGTTGTTAAAGTGAAATCAATATCTTTCGTTCATATCAGGTAGTCACTGTGTTTGTCCTATACAAAATAAAACTATTACTAATAATACTGCTTTTTTTTCTTAAGTAATAAGTATCAAGTACCATCTTTAGCAAAATAAATGCGAATTTAATCTTCAATTATTAATGCAATCGAAGCTACAGCACACTGAAATAGTAAGCTACACAGTAAGCTACTTAATAAATATTCACTAAACTTCTTCGTTCCTACACTACCTATGTTGAACAACAAATTTAAGGTATAATATATGTAATATTGTATATTTATAGCAAACCATTACTTTCTTTATATCAGGTATTTAGTGAACGTGCCTTAATGATACTCTTTCCTTATCACAAGTAATCTAAATAACTTGTATTGATTATAAAGGTGTGATAGCTGTTATAGAATAGTTCACTCATAGCAAATCTTTGCTTACTTCAACTATATATATTCTTTGGCTCAACTACTTCAGTTTAATTATCATAAGTAATTTCATAAGTTACCGGTATGAAGCAGACCGTAAGTAACTTAGATTGCTTCTTGTTAGTATCAGTGTTTAGGATCTCTTTTTACTAGTGCTGAGTAATCTGTGCTTTTGTCTCCTATCCAGCTGAACTTTTTACTTACGATAATTGTATTTTTATTTATGATTATTAAATTTTTATCTCAGTGTAGCTTCGTGAAGGACAACTAACATCATTAAAATGTCTGACTACACGATTATAGAGCTTAATGCGCAAAAAAATATTGGACGATTTGTGTAGCCTGTATTGCTGAATATTGCTGAAACCAGAGCTCGTACACATCCAATTCTTCGAAATGCTGCAAAAAATGCCTCTCCGTTAATCATACCGTTGATGCAGTCTTCATCATCGAATAAAAATGAGTCAATAATACCGCTGCTCCAAAACCCACACCAGACAGCTACACGCTCAGGATGCATTTGGTGCTCTACGGCTACCCGTGAGTTTTCTGAGCCCCAAATTCGGTAATTTTCTCAATTGAAGGGACCGGACGAACGTGAGGATACCTTGTGTTGTCAATTAACGTGTCAATTTCTCGAAATCTCTTCACAAATTTACCTACAAGAGATGGGGGTGTACAAAATAGTTGTGAGGATGATACGGAAAAGACTAAAGAAATATGAAGGCGGAGCGGTTGGTAGATATGTAGGAGGTTTCAGGCGTGGGATATCGACAGTAGATCTACTCTTCAGGTTAGAGCAAATCCAGCATAAGTTATGAATAAAGCTTAGAGCTGCATATGCTTTTTTATCGACTTCAAACAGGCATATGATTCCATTTACAGTGAAAGAGTGTGCGAAGCACTAGTAAGATTAAACTGGTGAAAATGACGCTGAGACAAAACTACAACAAAAGATACGAGCACAAAGAACAAGATGGTTAGGATATATCATCACCCGAATGCTGAATAGAGCATTGTAAAAAAGTGTTATATAATAATAATGTCTTTTATTGGCATTATACAAATCATACCTATATACACATTAAACTCATATATGCCAAAAAGGCTAAATCATTGTAAGATGTTCTTCCTTTAACCTCCAATCACTTATAACGTTCAGATTTTCACATTTTAATGTTGGCCAAATGTTTAATTTATGCAATTATAAGCTGCTTTCCATTTACCGGTTGACTCACCTCATTTCAGTTTTGTGCGTTAAGTTACGAATTGTTCACGTCAAACTCAGTTAGTCGCTAGGTTGTATCATTCGTAGTAAGTAACTCGTAGCTTAACGCACAAAACTGAAGTGAAGTGATCCAGACGATAAATGGAAAGCACCTATTGTCATCCAATTTATACTTAATTTTATTTTTCGAAGACCCAAGCAATTTTAAACCAAAAGCAGACCAAAGGCTGTGCCAAAGGTAAGGTTCCTGCCACTTTATATAAAGAGGAAGGCGCGAGAAGGAGACGAGGAAGACTAAAGAAAAAGTGGCTTGAGGACATAAGTGCAGTGGACTGAAAGAAGTGGGAAGAAACAGCAGAAAACCGGAAAAAGTGGAGACAAATAGTGATAGAAGCTAAGAATCTTCAAGGGCGAACTTGTTAATTTGAATAATTTTTTTTAACAAAAAAAAATATACTTGATCTTTATTATCAATTAATTGACATAATACTTAGATTTTTTTTTTTTTGCTACTGCTATAAGATTGAATATATAGATTGTATGATTATTATATAATTCTTATTTAGAATATGACTTAAATCAAGTGCAAAAATCTTGTTCGGACTTTTTAATTATGCATTTTGTATGTTGCACATAGTTACATATATGTATCTGGGTACGCATTTGTTTCCTCCTGTGTCTCGCCGGGTGGGGTAAGACGTCGACAAGACGGAAGTAATTTCGTGGATGCTCTGTTAGAGACCGGTTGTCACGACGTTCCGTAATTCCCATGCCCACCGCACCCTCGGGCCGTCGCTCTGAGAAATCTACGGCCCCGCCGTTGGAAAAAAGTTCGTCGAGCACTGCAGCGGACACGACTAATTCTAAAACTCTTCTGAAAGAGCGACGTCTGTTCCGTGTTTCGTAAACTGGTCTCATTTGTTTTTGCGCCGGCGAGCGCAACACATTCGGAAGAGTCTCGACGATGCGAAACCGTAGGTACCGCGGAATGGAATGTCCATGTTCGGCCGCTATAATTTATGTCAGAACGCATGTTTAACCGTAGTAACAGTTTAGTATACGCGAGCGGTCGTTATAATTCACTTTTGCCACGATATATTCGAATTATGGTAACACACCTTCTACATTGCGGCCAAATGTAAATTTACGATGGCTCTCGCTTTTAATACGAACTGCGATTATCGTATTATAAGCGCCTACTTTTCACATTTTTTTTTTTTGCCGTTCACGCAACAATAAGCATCATTTTATTTTCTAGGAAGACGGTGAAATGATCCCGTAATGTCAGTATACGTACAGGAATGCAAAATGCAAAAACAACTGTGTATGTTTAGAAGTGCGGAGCACGTTCTCTACCTTCCTAGAAAATATTTGATAAACTCAAACGTGTCATATACAGGTATACTTTCCATTTTTTTATTATCAACTTATATGCAATGTACTACGATACTACGACCATGTTTTGCTCTTTCTAGATTATTTGCTTAAAAAACACCATTTCCAAGGTGGAAGTCGCGCTATAAATGATCATCTCGGTATACCGTTTTTTTTTAATGCTCTCTCTAAATGTAAAGTAATTGCCGACATGCCATTTAAAGGATTTGGGCTCATGTCTAGGGTGATTCTCGCTTGGGTGCGAAGGCCGGGTTCAAATCCGGTGAAGCACTTTATTTAAATTAAAAAGAGGTTTTTCTTATTAAATAAATATTAATTGTAGGGCGTCTTTTTCTGTGGCTTAACATTTTCATACATTGCGAGCAACTGTTATTTGCGGCATTGTGCAAGCAAATAATAAAGTAAACAGATGCAGATGTCAGAAATATAGGTCCTTCACAAGACTTATTCATATTAATTAATTTTTATATTAGAAGTGTAAGAAAACCGAAAAAATACTGAATTGTACCGTTTCTACCTATACTTTTATCTATTTTAAGATAATAAAAAAAGGATACAAATGGCAAAACAAATTTGGTGGCACCTGTCAAATATATATGTCTCTTTCAAAAAAAATCCTGATTTCAATTATTGATAATTTTTGTTATATACAATTTTTTCTTTCTTCTTTTTTTCAATAAAAAAAAATACATAATATATGGTTTTTATTACTAGCACTCTCTGATAAACGAATGAATACTGTGAAAAGTATGCCCACCTGCTAGTTGGCACGGGACACTTCTAGGAGCACCAAATCACATTTCAATTTAGCATTCCAGGCGCTTGCTAACGAATAGGCAATTTCATTACCTAAAGGGCGCGCCCCCAAAGCCTTTTCTCTGATTATTTAAATTTGAGAGAATGTAATTACCAAATGTTATTGTAAAAACACACTAAACGTGCAAATAAAAGAACACAAAACAAGCGTAACTCTTTATTTAATTATCAAAATGCTATATTTTACCAACTTTTGAAATCACAAGGACGTAGGCATGTTGTAATCGTAAATATTACATAAAACAATTTATTTTACACAAAAATGCGTGTTCAAGCTTTCCTGGCACTTTAAATAAATGAGGTTAAAGAAACGTCAAAAATATAGAGTAAAATTTGAAAATCAGAGCCATCTACTCTAATCAGAAACTAAATTGTATCAAAAAATTTACCGGGTATCGAAATGTTAAAACAACGATTTTATACAGATCTTAGTAGTGTCGATTCTTAAGACCACCCTTAAATATTCAAATTAAATAACTAAAATAATGGCGGTTTGTCAATCTAACCACAAATTTCATGTAACGCGAACATAAATTACAAAAAATCTATTTTACTGTTTTACATTGAATTCAAACAAATAAACTATGTTCTTTTTTAAGTGGGATATATACTTTATAAAATATTTTGGATGGCGATTACACATACCCGGGTAGATAGGAGGTAATTCCTTCTGGATAGTGGCCCGTATCGGTCAATAGCATGGAATGTATTTCAACGGGATTCTTTACAAGGACTGAATTAGGAAATTCTCGACAATTACAGGTCAGAGTATGGATTTATTTTTCAGGTTAATCGTACTTTTGTAGGTAAACACTTTGTGGAACTTCGATATCTCTGAGAGTATAGCATAAAAATTGTTATAAGAATATACTAAATCGCTAAATTATCGCTGTCAGGTAAACTAACATCGAATTCAAGTGGATAACCAGTAATTGACATTAAGATACTGTTATTTCTCTAGTTTGAGGGAATACATAAATTGTTACCGAATAAACATCTCGAAGAAATGAAAAAAGTAAAAATATAATAAAAAAATAAAAAGTTACCAGGTACGCTTGAATTTACATAATAAAATAAAGTGTACATTATATATAAAGCTATGACTAGCACCTATTGCTAAGATGGTCTATTTTTATAGTCATTTTTAACAAATTTAAAATTTGCCTGTAGAGTAGGCAATCGAGTATGCACTTTACTTCTTGAATTGGCTTTGAAAGTTGTTTTAAATGACTCTATATGATATTCCATACGCCTGATTCTACACTGTAAAAAAAGTTGCAGTAAAATTACATGTAAAATCGTTGGTAACAAAGTTGCCTACAATTTTTCAGGTAAATTTGCTTCATAAGGTAAAATTTCTACCATCTAGTAAATTTCACATATTGATGTGTTTTTCAAAGATTGTACTGTAAAATTCGTATGTAATATTTATATGAACTATATATTTACCGAACACTGAAGTAATTTTCATATGTATTTTTATAAAGAGAGCAAGTAACTTACCTAATCCTTTTATAGCACCTAATAGGTCATACTGAATCGCACAACCAGGGATCAAGAATGAACACGCTTACGCGAAACCTACGATTGTTTGTGACGTACATGATATCATTGAGCCAATAATAAATTCGACAAACGAATAGAATTACCTACGCGTACAGATAAATAATCCAATAACCAATCACATTGCGGCGTATGAATTTCGTATTTTCTATGATATCTATAGTTTTACCCGAAAATTCAAGTAAAAACAAATAAATATGAAAGATCCTCATATTTTTACAGCAAAATTAATAGTTTACTAGTAAAATTACTTTTAAACTGCACTAAATACCCCAAAAAATGTAACTTTACACTTTTAAGTAAATTTTTGAGAGTAAATACAAATTGTAATACTTTTCCCTTGTATTTTCCTTTTGAATGTTTGTTACATCTTAAACTTACATGAAAAAGCTATAACTTTTACCGAAATTTCTTTTCCCATGTTAAATATCCTAGAAAAAACATGTAAAACAAAATTTACATGATTTATTGTGGTAAATTCACAGCGTTATTACATCTAATATTCCTGATTTACCATAGCAAAATTACTGTAATTTTTTACAGTGTACACCAATACATATCTATGGTCACATATCGAATGACTTTGAATGATTTTTGAAATTGTGTGACATATCTTCACTGAATAATATATGTTTAAGCCTAAATATTGCAAGTAATTATTAAGCATAAATAAATTTACTCCTATTTTAACTATTGTTATTTTTAAATGAGTCCTTTCTAAAGGCCGAACCATTTCTAAAGTTTACAACACTTTTATTTCAACATTAAACGTGCTTATTGTTATGAACACTAATGTGTTATATGTTCGCAGCTGATGTTTGTGTTTAAAACATAAGCACCTTTACATTTCAAAAACACTATAAAATAAAGCAATAAACGTCAGAAATGCATTCAAATTAAGCGCCAGTAGCGATAGATACTTTAAGCATTATCCCCTACCACTGTCGCAAATCTATGTCATTAAGTTTTTTATCTCGTTGGTATATATTGTCTCTGAACTATACTGTGATTAGATTTGTTATCTAAGTACGAACACAATTAATAATTAATTAATAATCGTGATTACTCATCAATCGTTTAGAAAAAAAAGGAGCCCAGACAAAATCCCCATTTCGTTACGCTTCCATCCGTCTTCTCCCGCCCGCGAAAACGCAAGAGAGAAACGGGGAGATACAAAGGCGGTGGGTGGGTGGCGAAACGCTCGGCGTCGTCCGTTCCTCGACCTCGGAACGGGTTTAGGTCTCGGTGCATTTCCTAAACACGTCGGCGCAGCGCCGTCTGGCGGCGAATTCGGGCGCGAAAGAGAGGAGCGCGCGCGTTCCCGAAAACCGGACCAGCGGAAGCGTCTTCCGGTTGTGCGTACCCCGGTCGATGCAGAAGTTACGGTTACAGTGGGGCAAAGTGAGGCAGGTCCGGGCGAACTCTGGTCGATAGGCTCGTCTGCTGTGTGCCTGCCGTGCGTTGCGTTCGAGACGTCGTCGTCGTCGTTTTGACTTCGGCCCTTCTTCGGAGGGGCGGGCGGCGGTGATGGGCGACGCGGGTCGGTAATGGGGAAGGGGAAGGGGAGGATTCGGGGGCTACTTTCGGTGGTCGCCGCGCCACGGAGGAAGGTGTGAGGGTGCAGCCGGCTGATGCCCTCTCCGTTCGCACAAATTACGCAGACGCGACCTCGGAGGAGGTTGTTCAATGAATCCGTCTAGGAAAAACAATAAAATCTCTTTCATTTACTTGTCCACATACTTAATTAATAACATGATTTTAAACAGTTCTGCACTGAGAAAAAGATTTCTTTGTCGGTAGTAAATATGTATTATTCTTTTAAATGGCGCAAAAGAAATATTGGTTTAAGAAATACGCTTAATATTTCATATTTATGAAAAAGAAAAAATACAGCTTTGACTTGAAAACATTCGATATTAGTTGCAAAGTAAAAGTCCTTTGTTGTTATAATAAAGCATATTTGGTCGAGTAACTCTACATTTAAGGCGAATCTGGACGTCCAAGTGTGCGACAGGGATAAATATATCGGAAAAGTATTCCGCGCTTTTTGGGAAAACGGTACGACCGATTTTGAAATTTTAAACTGTATTTGTCTTAAAATAATGTTTGAATTTGCGCTAACGTTTTATTTTTTTTATTTTCTATGTATTTAAATTTTTAAATGTTGTAAGTTTGTTATTAAAAACAATTTCTAAAATCGGCTCAATGGCGCATGTGAAGACCAATGTTTTAATGACAAAACTTTCTTAATTTTTGAATTTGGACTAATAATAACGCCCGAAACAGAAATATTCATTTTTCTTTTTTCCATTAAATGCCGACAGGCCGCCGGCTTCTATCCTAACCTAACGCACAGATCGGTGTTTGTTTTGAGAACGTATCTACGTACAGATGGTCTGCTATGGCATCACGTAAGGCATAAATATAAGGATATTCAATTCTGCTTTCAGTTCTGTCTTTTTCTGTATTTTACACAACCCAACCTACTTCCTACCTATGTTTTAATAAGTGGGAAATTCTTAAAATGTGTAAATGTTAATAATAGATAATGTATCTACTTTTTATTAACGAGTCATAATTAATAATACTAAACCACTTCAATAAATTCCTTGATGCAATGGTATTACGAAACAGAACATCAATAAAATGCAAATAAAAAAATGCATACAGCCATTCTTTTGACTGGGTGAAATGTACCTATAAATTACAATTTCTTTTATATCTGCTTAGATTACATACCTTGTATCATAGTCATTTGTATTGACCGCCTAGAATTATTTTTGGATTTTGGCGCACTGAAATACGCAATGACAAAGTAATAAAATGTCTAGGTAAGTAGATATGGAACTTACATTTTGTACAATAGATATTAAATCTTAGAAGAAGTCTTTTTCTTTCGCGCTGATACGAAGATGCTTCGCCTTTTGACGAGTATCTTTTATCCATGTTTTAGATAATGCGGTTTGCTACTTGTAAGAAAGTAAATATTCTTCATACAATAACTGCAGGGCTAAGTCAGTTCCAGAGAAAAACTTTAGAGGTACTTGACTACAGGTGTGCGATGTCTGTGTATGTGTGTTGAGTGAGGTTTGTGTGTTTGTGACAGTGTGTGGCACCCTGACTCATTTATGACAAGTTACCGTATAGGAAGTTGTATTGTAAAATCATAGATACAGGTATAGAATAATACTCAATGAACGTAGCGAATACTCTAGACAATCTTAGCAATGATTTTGGGCGCATGTAGTATAGAAGGCAAACAATTCATACCATTCAAAAAGACAAGAGGTATCTTTCTTTTCGATCTGACTATCGCTTGAGGTTTATTCCTGCAATCACGTGTTCTACGAATGCTCTTCACATTTGTGCATACCTCGAGATAATTCAGTTTTCGGACAGCAGTTACTCAATTTACAAAATAAGTCACTGATTCTACTGATTCATAGTACGGATTATATTATCAATGCTATAATTATGTATTTCTGAATTAATAGTAATTTTTGTAGCCTATAAATCAAATAAATTACTGATAGTATCTTATTAATTTGCATTTAATTTTGATTTTTCTAAAGAAACAATATGAAATAGTGTTACCTATACATTCAAGTTCATATCACAGACTAACTAATGTTTTGAAAAGATTGATTACTCGAACCGGTATCATTTCTGTAGCGCACTCAATTCGACGAGTGTGCTACCGTTCTAGTTATGGTTGTCCCGGCGGACGAGTTCAAAGAGAAAACGCATTTTCGTCTTTCGGCCGCTATTTGCTATCAGAAAGAAATGAAAAAAAAATGTTTTAGTATTAGTAAGGACCGCTGAACCGTCGCCCTTGACCACTTTTTTATTTTTCCTTTTTGAAGCCAAATAAACCAACAAAATAAAAAAAAGAAAATTTAAAAAATAAAACGTTGGCGCAATTTTAAATACTGTTTTCCAAACAATCTCTTTATCAAATTTAAAATATTTTGATTGGTACGTCTAAAAACAGCGGAAAAAGATCCGCGCCATCTCCTGGAAGAGAATCTCATTAAAAGGCCGTCCAGATTCGCCTTAATACTCAAATAAGCATTTAGTTGTATTTCTAAGAAAACAATATTTTAAGTTAATGAAACATACCTTTAGTTTAATAGTTTATTTATTTCACCAAAATAAATTGCTAAATTAAATATATACAGGATGTGTGACAGTCGTGTAAGATTTAGTTACTTTTCATTATTTGTACCTAATCGTTACTTTCGTTATTTATTTTCGTTACTATGAATTAGTGATTGTAAATTTACCGATTTTTTCATTTACCGGTGATTCGGTAAACGAAAATGAAAATACCGGTAAATTACCGGTAATTTTTTTTTCACGTGTGACAATAATGGGGATTCCCCAAGAAAATAGGATTAGAAGTTAGGCTAGAATAATACATATTTTACACAATCTTAAGGCATAATATTAGAATTTTGTAATAAATATTTGTATTTAATTATTTTAAACAGTTGTAAGAAGTAAAACAAAATATTTAATGTTCAAATTTTAATGTTATTTTGCAACAATGTTGCCTTAATCTTCTCTCATAATGTGGTGTATTCAAAATTGCTATTAATTTAAATACGTGAAATGTTGTTCTTACATATTATTTTTAAATATTAAAAAATGAGACATTTACTTACTCTTTAAGAAAAACGATTTTAAACTTTTGATAATCTTAAAAAAACTCCAGAGCACAAATCACATATGCTAACTCAACTTTTTACGAAAGATAAGTAAAACACAAAAAACCAAAAAATGAAGAGAATTGAAATTGCACTTGTTGAGAAAGGCAGGTAGGAAAAGTCGGGGTGTTTTGCTTCCTACCGTCCTAGCAACAAATGAACATTAATCTCGCTTTTCTTTGCATTGCTTTTCGTTATCCGTCTTGTTTCCATTCTTATTTTCTTTTAATTTCTACACGACCTTTTTTAAATTTTTGATTCTTCTCTTCTGACTAACTCGGTGGAATGGAGGTTATACGTTTCTAATCAAAAGTTTTTGTCAGTTCTTTTCTATATTCTCTATTCTAGGGCATTACAGCGGTTTAAAATTAAACAAAAAACATCTCCCATAAAATTAATAAGTGTAACCAGTTTTATCTTTTTTACAATATCCTATAAACAACATATTTCGTAGATAAAAATTTCTGGTATGGATTTTTCATTTACCGAATTACCGGTAAATTTTTGTAATTTATTGAACGTTTTTTGGTCAATTTACTGGTTAACCGGTAAACCGGTATACAATCCTTACTATGAATACGATACTTCCTTACTTTCGATGTTTTTGGTACTTTCGATATTTTAGTTACTTCGTTGTTTCTACTGTAGATACATGCAGATAAGTAATAGTTACAATTGAAGCGGGATGCAACACGGTATTCCGAATATTGCGAAGGAAGTTGAGGGGAGGAAAAGCGGCTATATAAATTTGTGCAATAAATTATTAGCAGTATATTAGTTTTGTGCTGCACTGGATGCACCCCAGTAAAGAACACCATACTTCAATCTAGAATAAAAATCTAAACACCGTTTTCAATGCACCCATACTACAACTCTGATTTAGATGATACAACGAATAATTTACATACAGTTCAGTGTTTCTGCTGATGATGATAGCTTTGCTATCGAAACGTACGTCCAATTTAGCACAGTTTGTGGTGAGGGCTCTAGGAGAAGTTTGCAACGAATAATTTATCTGTGCTATATTCTTACTAAGAAAGTCAACATGGGTTTTCCAACTTAAGATAGTTTCAAAAATTAGGCCAAGTATCTTAGTTGTGTCACTTACTGGTATAGAGAAATTTAGCAATTGCAATGAAGACTTTAATTGAAGTTTTAAATAGTACTAGATTTGTTTTATCTTTGTCGATTACAATTTTATTCAAAGAGGCCCAGTTATTATTAAGAGATAAAATGTGATCCTATTTTTTGAAATACAATGTTGCTGTTATTAGAAGTGGTGACAATGTTTATATCATCCGCATATGAGATTATCTGGTTTGTGTTTACATATTCAGGAAGATCATTGATGGATATTAAAAACAAAGTTGGGGCTAAAAACAGATCCCTGAGGTATACCAACTTCCACTTTTACTGGTTTTGATTTTACATTTTTACAAGCCACCTTTTGGGAACGATCAGGTAAGTAACTTATAAACCATTTCTTCGCAAGTCCTCTTACACCATATTTCTCCAGCTTATGTAGTAAAATTGAGTGATTAACGCAATCAAAGGCCTTTATTAATACTTATTTTTTCTTTTCCTTGGGTATGTCGGTTTTTGTTTAAAATTACAAAGACGTTCTTTTTACGTTTCGTAAAAATTTATTGTTTCCTATTTTCAAATTTCATTTTTTATCCTACAAACATAAATTTAATCTTTAATTTAACAATTTATTTATTAATTGTGAATGTGATATGTAAAAAGAAAAAGTACATGGTTAAAACTTATATTATGTAAGTTAAATAATTTGAAGAATTGTAGTTATTAATATTGCTAAATATAGCCGCATTTCTCTCATCAATTAAATATTCAAAGAGCAAACCTTAATTATTGAAAATTGCTAAGATAATATTAAATATAGTGAAAGCAATTTTCATATTTAGGTGAGTATTTAGAAGTAGTAAAGTATTCCAAGCTGTTCTTTTCTCTTATTAAAAAGGGACACTAGAAACGCCAGTTGCACACAATAGTATAAAAATGCGTTTCGTAAGATAATAAGGTGTTTTTTAACATTCTATTCCTTTTTGGTTAATATTTTTCGTAGCCATCTTAACTTATCTTTATCTTTCTTTTTAACTAGGTTCAGCTTCATCTAGTTCAATTTGGTTCCAGGTTCAACTGGATGATAATAAAACAGTTTCCCAAATCTTGTAAAACGTTTTGAATATTTTAATAAGCCTTTTTCCAATTATTAAAACTAATTATAATAAGAAACATTTTTTGTTATATATGTGCAGCGAAAATTAATCGATTGCAATATATAACCTTGGTTATCAATTGTTTTAAAGTTTTTCACAATATTGCGTTGTTAGGTCAATGAAAATGTCTGAGCAGAATAATAAACCTCTTCTTGTGGTCGGTCTAATAATAATATTTACCCGCTGTCGACAAGAGAGCTTGAAATATATCACTTTTAGGGTATCTAATCAATAATTTTATCTCGCATGGTTTTGTTGATGTTCTAGTACTTGACTTATTAGTTACATAACCATTAACGCACTATGCTGGTATATAAACATAGGAATTAGCAAAGAGCAAATGACATCCAGGCGAAATGAACTCGAAACGAAACCCATCACCTCTTCCATCCTTTACTTCCTCCCTCTCCGGATTCGAATTAATTGCCGAATCAATTCGGATGCACGCGGAACAGGAGAACGTATGCGGCGCACAACGGCAGTAATTCTAGCAAAAAAACGGCTCTCCTCGCCCGCCGCCGTTTAATGAAGCAATTCTCGCGAGAGACCAGCGAACGATAACTTTAACCCCTTCCCTTATCGCGAACCGTTCCACTTTACTGTTGATGACTTCTTATGCATTCTAATTACGTATTATCTGCTCGAAGCCGGGAATTCGTTTAGCTGAGGCGCGCGTCTTTTTGCGCCTTTTTCGCGTTTGGACGCTTCCTTTTACGTTATTCCGGGCTCCGCTCTCGGATTCGAAATCTCTCCCAGTCGAATAGATTCCTTTCGTGTAGGGATTTTCGATTATATTGTGTGTATTTCTAATTTCCATATGATAAAATGTAATCGACGAATGTTTTTCTTTTTCTTTTTTGCAATAAAAATAAAATACAACGATTTAGTGGTTCTTATTCACCTAGCGACCTCTCTGAGTGACCTTCTACCTGCTAGGTGGCACGGGATACTTGTAGGAGCACCAAAATCACTTGTCAATTTAGTTCTCCAGGCGCTTGCTAACGAATAGGCAATCACCGCACCCCCAAAGCCCCTTCTCTGATTATTTAAATTTGAAAATGTAATTATCATAAATCGTTGTAAAGACACACCAAACGTGCAAATAAAACAATGTTTTAAAACAATACAAGCGTAACTCTTTATTTCAATACCAAAATGCTATGTTTTTTTTCCAATTTTGAGACTCTTTGATTATAGGTATGTACGTATGTTGGAATCATAAATACTATATAAAATAAATTATTTAGTACAAAAATCCGTATTCAAACTTGCCTGGCACTTTAAATAAATGAGGTTAAAGAAACGTCAAAAATACACGGTAAATTTAAATTAGAGTCATCTATCCGTAAACGGTAAAAACTAAATTCGTAAGAAAACTGTAATATTCAACTTATCTGTGTTACCGATATATGCAAAGAAGGTAAACCATCTCAGTGTCGGCTTTTAAGTACGAAAATCCCTAAACTAACTCAAATAATGGCGGTTCATATAAACTTAACCCCAAAATTAACATGAACATAATTTACAAAAATCTAATACGTTGATTAACATTGAATTGAAACTAATTAATTATTTTCTTATTTTATGTGGGACTTCATTCATTAACTTACTCTAGATTAGATTAGATTAGGGTTGGGGTGGCCTATCGCCCTGTTTCACCGTGGCCTTTTCAGATCTATTGTGATCCCCTTTTTTCCTAGAGGACGCTTTCTAATTTTGCCCTCTTAATTAGGCCTATCATCTTTGAGAGCGGCTTCTTTATGTAGTTACTAGCATGGGGGTTCTCCTGTCTTCGCCAGGCCTTCACATTGGCATAGCACATGAACTGGTGTTTCTTCCTCCTCTTGGCAGTATCTGCAGGTTGCATCATCTGCCAGGCTAACTTACTCTAATTGCGGGTGTAGGCAGATAATTCTCTGGGTTAAGCTGGACGTTCGATTCGGGCCCCCAACAACGGTCAAATCATGGAATGGTATTCTCTCCAGGATTCTTCTCAGGAAATTCTATAGGTAATTCCCGAAGATTATACAGGTAAAAGTATGGTTTATATAACTTAGATGATATATCCATACTTTTTAGGTAAACACTTTGTGGAACTTTGATATTTCTGAGCGTGTGGCGTAAAGTTTGTTATAGGAGTTTACTAACAACCGTCGCCTTTCGTGGCCACAGGCAGAACGAAATTTTAAACTAAGAGTAACAGCTATCTGTCTTCGATTGTTATCGCTGTCAGATAAGCCATTGAATTCGAATGGATAACCAGTAACTGATATAAGGATACCGTTATTTACTCTGTTTGTGAAAATACAGCAAATGTTATTAAATAATCAACTTGAAGAATGAAAAATCTCCCGAGCAAAATATAATAAAAAAATAAAATATACGAGGTAAGCTTGAATTAACAAATAAAATAAAGTTTACATTATATATAAGGCTATATTTAGCACCTATTGCTAAGATGGTCTATCTATATAGTCATTTTTACAAATTCAAAATTTGCCTGAAGAGTAGGTAACCGATTATGCATTTCAACTTACAATTTACTTACAACTGACAGATGATTAATTAATTCGAATTTTTAATATGTATAGATTGGTATTTCTTGAGAGGCATGGTTCAACATATGAAATAGCGGGAAATTTGAATTTTATTTTGAATTAAAATTAAATAATCTAAAATGTACTTGATATATGTTAATTTGAATGTTACAAATAAGTATACTAATCTAAATAAGAGTCCTAATGTTTTTTTTAATGTTGTCATCTATTACATTAAATACATTAAATAATTAAAATTAAACTATAAATTCAATATTTAATGAAATAGTAGAAATAAGTCCTATATTAAATAAATTCATAGTAGGAGCTCTAATTATTTTTTTGAAATTCGCATTTTTGCTACGTTTGGTACAAAATTTTATTTTCCTATGCCACTTTTTTCTCAAAATTGTTTGAGAAATTTCTTTTTATTGTTAGCATTACTAGAGGATTAATTTTTGTTACGATTTTTTTTAGTACATCGGACGATTACCAAGATATATTGGCATTAAGTATATGACTAAAGTTCTCTTCACACAACTTTGAGAGAAAAAAGTGGCATATGCCACTAAACTATGTTCAAGCTTCTGTTTTCTATTATTTTATTTTATTTCAAAATACAAGCTTGAACATACCAAATATAGCAAAAATATGAATTTCAAAGAACTACGTAAATCAAAAAAAAATGGAAGAGTAATCGTTAAAAATGTGTTAGGGGTGTAACTTTACAGATCTGTTACTCCTCGTCAAACCCAGTAAACAAAATTCAAATTTCTCGCAATTATATTCAGTAACTTCCACTTAAGGGTATTCAAATAACTATTAATGTAATATAAAATCGTAGCTAACTTCATGCTTTAATGTTGCAGTACTGAAAATAATTGCGGGAAATTTGAATTTTGTTTACTGGGAGTGAATAGGTGTCTTCCATTTGCAAGTTGTATCAAAAAGATCTCCCTGAAGTGATAATTTCGTATCAAATAATATCACTAAAACATCATCTGTAAAGAGAATGCGTTTTAGCAACTGAACTGATCACGCATCAGATGTCATGTCATCTGTCATTTTTGTCTATTATGAAATTGAAGTTACCGGCAGATTACCGGTTATACTATTATATTATATTATTATTTAAATACTATTTTCCTAAATAAAGTTGCATTACCAAATGTGTAAGTTTTATTTCATGTTTTATTTATTATACTGTGAACAAATAAGTTATATTTCTGATCCTTTAATATGTATATCAAAATAAAAAATGGATTAAGGAATAAAAATTTTACTTTAAAACTAAATATACTGATTTTAACCTTAAATAAAAAATTCTTAATATAAAAATCTTACATCAAAAGTTAAAGAAAACAATTATATAATTTTTAATAATTACAGTATTAAATTTATCAAAATTTGAACTAAAAAAAAATTAAACTCTTAATTTAAGAAAACTTAAATTCAATTTTGCAGTTTCAAAATTTGTTAACGCAAGTGTCCTTCTATCTAACTCCAGTTTTTGCTGTTTTATCTCTAAACCTTCTGTCAAGTATTCCTGATACTTCTTACTATTTTCTTTATCGATTTCACTTCTTTTCCCATAATATTCGCTTTCAAATAAGTATTTTTCCCACTAGTTCTTCTTGGAGCTGTAGTAAGTGCACCTGGTGTGACTTGTGCTGCACAAGTATCAAAATTATTGTCTCTCTGAGCTATACAGTTTTCCAATTGAAAACTGATTCCCTACATCAATTATGTGTGGACTGCTGTTATTTGGCTTGTCAATAAACAATTTCGTACATAATTGATGGTTATTAGAAAATCAAACAGAATGTCAGAGTGACAGAACGCATTCGTGCTTAACCCTTCTCTCGTTCTGATATAAAAATATCAAAAATCAGTAGTTCCCTAGGTTGTGCTCGATCGGTGCGGGGGATGCAGAAAATATCACTTCTTTTCCGAGTGATCTTGGAAATGGAATAGGCTAATGTGACGTAATAACTGAAATGATATGATACGATCTGATATATCTTGTAAATGGAAGACACCTAATATCAGCAGCTAAAAATCGATTATTTTTCACTGCGCTACATGTCTGTAATATTTTATCAAAATTGAGGGTGAACAGTTGGGTGTCTTTGCTTGTTAGCTGCATGGTTGATCATTAAAGTAACGGAGAGATTTAAGGCCGTTTTCATGAAAGAAGAAAGTAAAATAATTGAGTATCTTTCGGGAAGAGAAAAGGGGGCAGATATGAACAGCTCGCGGTAAAATACAATCCTAAAATTGTGAAAGGTAATGAATGTTGATTATTCATGGTTAAAATGATTTTTCAGTAAAAATGTAGATACCTGTGTTACCAACAATCAAAGTACAGGAAGGCAAACTAATCAATAGCTAATACCTATATGCGTTTTTTTCTTTATCAGGGCCTCACCTTTAGCTAGATAACCTTGGAGGTACCCTAACCTATCCTGCACCGTACACCGAATGCTACGACTAACGTTTCGTGTAGACTGCGTGCTTGCAGGCAGTAATTATCGATGTTACGTTTCCCTCAAACCCGACACTCGGCGTCGGTAGATTGGGAACGGATAGAGGGAGGTCGAAAACTCGTCTAAAATTCCCTCCCCTCTCGGTCGTCTCGTTCCTTCGCCATCCCCAGGAATTTCCAAAGTCCCGGAGATGCACCGTCGACCACCCGCTGCCTACTTGCAACCTCATCGACCGGCCGCCCCTACCAAAAGCGGATCGTCTGTTATCAAGCCAACTTTGATCATTAATTGATGTCGCTTCAGAATGTGTTTTATGGAGTAGGGTTAATGGAGATTGTAGTAGTCGTTCCGGAATTAGTAAGAGTAACGTTGGTGGAGGTAGTGGTGGTATAGGACGACTTTCTGCGAGCGCGCGGATGTGTGTGTGTGGAGCTTCTACTTGCCTCTTAACCGTGCTCTAACTTAATTAGTCGTTTTATTCGTCTCGTATAACTTTGGCTCGACTGCATTGCGCGTCTGCTGTCGGTCGAATCGCTCGAGAGCTACTTTGTTTGTCGTTCTAGATAAGGAGATCCGTTTTGATCTAATACCAAAGGAAGAGAGGAGAGTCCTTATGATTCTCTCTAAATACTGCTCTGTTATACATTTTAAATCATAACAAAATGAGTGTGAAGTTTTATTGTATGTACCATTACCCTCACTCATAATGTCCGATCTTTGTCATATCACGGTAACAGATTGCGCTGTAATCGCAAAGAATATGATTTTGAACGTCTACAAAAAATACACGAAAAAGGGAAGTAAGCAAACATGATTTTGTGCTTTTTTTTATTTTAACATAAACTAACATTTCAAAAAGCCATGTGGTCGAAACTGTGCCCCTTCACTTCGATACATTTATTTATTCGCAATTGGAATGCTATTCAACGATACAAAACCGTACTTTATTCAGTACACAGAACACTTACATGTAGATATCTATCTTAACGTTAAAAAGCGTTCCTATGTTGATAGCGGAGGGATGCACCAGAGAGGGGTAAACGGAAATAATTGTGCAGGCAACCAGTAGTACACTTATGTTTCTCATAGGTATTTTATTGCCAGGAGCTAAATAGCATAAGCGACTAATTCATGAAAAATGAGTTAATGTGTTTCTTAGTATGATATGCACTGTCTCTCAAACTAAAATACACAATTGCTCAATTTGCACGAATTAGTCACTTATACTATTTAGCTGCTCATTCCTTCATTTGTATCAAATATTGTGAATTTGGAATAATTTGAAGGATATAAGAAGGTTCGTCAAAAATAAGCAAAAATAACATTTATAGTTTATGTAATTTCAGGATAACAATGTTAGTCAAATCTTAAAATGTTAATGCTATAGCAATTGTATAAAACAAACATATATCAATCCAAATATAAATTATTAGACGATTAAAGAAATGATAATTTTAACACACTACATTTTCATACACTTGCTTTGATTTCTCTATTGTAATTTAATATTACATTGCAATTAAAATAGATAAGCATATTATAACTTGATTACTATACAAGTGCCTATATAAGACAATGCCATTTAATATAAATGTTTAGAAAGGAATACACAACATGTAACAAACATCTACTTTAAAACATGAATAACAATGTCAATATTATTACTTTTGTGAAAAAAAACTAAAAAAATTACAAGCTTGAAAATTATACTTCCTTAGTAATGTAATTTTCGCTATTTTGATATAAGTTGTTTTAGATAGTAATTAAAAAAAAACACATGTAAAGCAATTCTTAACAGTCCATCTTTAGTAAAGTTCTCATGGAAAATGTCAAAGAATTTAAATTAACACTTCTGCACATGTTTATGTTGAAATTAATTTTTGCTAAAAATACATTATTACTGAAAATACATATTATTTTTTAATGATTATATGTTATGCACTTTCGGATGTGAAAAGCATACCAGGTTGGGTGGCATTCTCTCCCACAAAAAAAAACCCTCTCTAAGGCCTCCGAACAATTGTGTACACATCACTTGATGGTGCTGTTGGAATTTTCATTTCTTTAACACCACGAAAAAAGTAAAGTCCCAGTCGACGCGTCGGAGACTCAGCCTTTATCGGTGTTTCTTTGGTATTTACGATTATGTAAAAGTAATTTTGGAATTAGTCATGTACTTCACTCTACCGTCTCCTTCGAATTATGTTTATATATTTCTTTGGGCTTGTATTTTCACATCTCCGTTTTTCGACAGTACATCCTGCTCTAAGTTAATCTGTGGACAAGTTGCAATTAATAAATGGAAACTGTTTCACAATACCTGCTCGAAGTACCTGTTACAAAGCTGTCATTTACAAAATCGTCACCATAGGAAGTGCTTGGAGTAACTAAATTGAAACTACAAATGTTATATGATCTAACCTATACTACTTGACATAATAATGAAATATACTACAACTAAGAAAAATAAAAACAAAACTCCTGATTGGTAAACCCACAACGATTAAATTAAATAAAGGATCCTTTTCACTTGGAATATAACACTGCGTGCGTTTAACAACACAAATTTCGATGAGAAACCACAAGAGCAAGTGCATACTAACAAAGATGGCGTCAAATAGACCGAGAAACATCCAATGGTACGCATTAGAGACAGTATAAAAGAAATACTGTCTCTAATGCGTACCAGTTATACGGGTTGCATACCTGTGAGGTCCTCCCCGCTCCCCTTTCTGCAGCATGCCCCTCAAAATTTGCCAATGATAGGGTATTCAGTTACATATCTATATATGAGTGATCTGTGATTCAGTACTTGACAAGCTGTGAATACTTACACATTGTCCGATCCCCATTTAGATTATTAAGTATTAATCCAATACAAATTAGTTAGTGTTGAATATTTGAACAGTAATGGAGGCTATAACATTACAAGAGAGAATTGAAATGATTTACATCTATGGAGAAAGTGGTAGGAATATCGATGATGCTGTTAATCTTTATTCACAACGTTTTCCTGACAAGGTGCGATCGCGTGCTTTTTTTTACCGAGTCGTTCAACAGTTCAATTTTTTTGCTCGACTATTACTTTTTGACGAGGCGACATTCACAAATCATGGTATGGTAAATCGGCACAACATGCATTACTGGAGTATCGAAAATCCCCATTGGTTGCGCCAAGTTGAACATCAACGTCCTTGAAACGTAAATGTTTGGTGTGGAATAATTGGCAATAAGCTTATTGGTCCATATTTCATCGATGGAAACTTAAATGGTGAAAAATATCGAAACATCTCGCAGAACGAACTTCCAGTGTTATTTGAAGACCTTCCCTTGGACGTACGACAAACAATGTGGTTCCAACATGACGATTGTCCAGCACATTATTCAAGAATAGCACGAGAAGTATTAGATCGAGCCTACACACATAAAAAATTAATACTTAATTTAAACAACAATTGGTTATTTTAAAATGAAAATAAAATCAACTTAAATTCCATATAAACAAACAAATATGCTACATACAAATAATGTATTTTCTATTCAAACTTTTAATTTTTAAGAGAAATATATGACAACAAATAAATACACATTTTTAATTTAAGAATAGATTTTTATGTGTGTACAATCGTCGATGGATCGGAAGAGATGGTCCAGTGTCTTGGCCTACAAGATCGCCAGATCTTACTTCCCCTGACTTCTTTTTGTGCGGCCGCTTAAAGTCTGAAATTTATACTGAAGTGTCAACCCACGAGCCAAAAGATGATTGAGCGAATCACCAACGCTTGTTCAAGGATTACGCCGGAAACACTTCTCAGTTGTGTGCAATCATTCCAATTGCGAATAAATAAATGTATCGAAGTGGAAGAGCACATTTTCGAACACATTCTCTGAAATGGATATGATAAAGTAAAGTTATTCGTTGTTGAATGGCTTTTTGAAATGTTATTTAATGTTAAAATAAAAAAAAAACACAAAATCATGTTTGCTTGCTTCTCTTTTTTGTGTATTTTTCTAGACGTTCACAATCACGTTTTTTGCAATTACAGCGCAATCTGTTACGAATCGAAAAAAAGTTTCAAACATTCCCATTTAAGATTTTAAGCTAGTCCCTCTTCCCACTTTGGGGGGAGGGGGGTAGAGGTGGGGGATCGAGTTCGGCACCATTCAGTGAGCCTCCTGCATTATAACAAATCTTATTAAGATCTTTTTTTGATTTGATGCAGTCCCTAACAGCCAGAAATATTACATAGATATATTTAAAAATATATTTTATAAATATTTTTCGTGAGAGGTTTTTGAATATATTTTCCATATTTTTTTTCTAAATATGGATAAAATATTCAATTAAAATATTTATTCCATATTTTAAAATTAATGTAAGCGCTATAGTTTTTCTAAAATATTTATATGAAAATTGAGATTTTTTATGCAATCTATTTAATTTGTCAAAATGAACTAAAATTGTTCTTGGTTATTTAGAATGTATAACGTCGATAACGAAAAGTTGAAACATACATAGAGTTGTCTAAAAGGCAAGAACTTGTTTTTTCACACTCACCATACAAGTTAATAATCAATAATTCTGGCATCTTTTAAGGCATACTGAAGGTTTATCAAATTAATCACTATTTTTTAATTGAAGTGTTCTAAATAAAAAACAAACATATTTATTATCATTTTATTTGAATAAGCCAATAAAAATGAAAAATACTCATTTTTAAGTCTAGCCTTGGCTGGTGCCAGGTACAACCCTATGGCTTTTTTCATATCTTCGATAGTGGCGCTCTCATGGCGTTTCCTTGTGGCCTCTAAAACAGTGCCAATTGTATTAGATCATACCATGAATAAAACATCGTACAACATTATCAACACCTACTAATACATTTGGAGCATTTACAATAGTTGGAGTGGTAGCTACATTCTAATACTTACGATACTTATTTTTACTTTATTTCATAATATTTGAAAACATTCTACATACAAACAATAAAACAACACAACGTATTCTAACCTCTATTTGAGGTTATGACGCTTATCTACCGAGATGAATCTCTTAAGCAAATCAACCAGTACTTTATCTAGTAGATGCAGTGCATGTATGATGCATAAAATTCCTACAATTATATTATTAAACGATTTCTGTACATAGCGATATTGAGCATTTCAATTATCTTATAAATGCCATGACATGTTCAAAGTTTTGCTTACCTCGTAGTCACCACAAAAACTAAAACACACCCCGCAACAATTAATTACACAGTTAACCCCAATCTGCCTTAATCGTATACTATTATAAACTATAACATGTAACGGACAAACGAATGAAAACGTTGATGATACGCGTATGCATTCTATGTACCTAATCCATAGACGCATAAACAATACTAAATCATACAGCACCGGCACCGTAATGAATAGAGGTGTTGTGTTGGCGTTGACAACTTACAAATATTACAAATAATATAATACTAAACGCAGATATATTAATAGAAAAATTACAGCGCTCAACTTAGATACTAATTAAATCATATTAGATATATAT
The DNA here is from genome assembly GCA_004143645.1 of Protaetia brevitarsis. Lineage (NCBI taxonomy): Eukaryota > Metazoa > Arthropoda > Insecta > Coleoptera > Scarabaeidae > Protaetia > Protaetia brevitarsis. The sequence continues at coordinate 8,881 of RXPK01002326.1, read as the reverse complement.
TATCTAATTTAATCTTTAAACTATCATTTTAAATAGGTACATACCTACTTAATATGTATGCATATTTTACCCATTTTATATTATTCGTCCTACGCACCAAATGTACAAAAGCAAAAATTCAATCTTTTTTTTTTTTTATATGAAATAAATATTTACGGAAATACAAAGCAAAATATTCTTGCAGAGTTATGAAAAATATATTGAGAAACATTTGCAATAAAATATTATTAATGCTACATAACATATATATTTTTAAATGTTTTCCTAATATATTTCTATAATATATTTATGAATGTTATATAAATATAACTAATATTCAAGAAAGATTTAATATTTTTTAAATATTTATAAAATATGAAATAAATATGGTTGGTCACTGGGGGTGTTTTAGAGATATTCCGTTGTCTCAAGATAAATAACCCAGCCTGTATATACAGCAAGGAGATTGAATCGCGCCAACGCATAATTTCAAAAAATTCTTTTTGCATTGAGTCTAGTCGGCTGGTGCGATAGGCGTTCCTCTATTTTTGGTGTTGCTCCCGATCTCTGTGGAGACGGCGGCCTATACATGAATATCATTCGCGCCGCCACCCACCGCCTCGACGGGAAGACATTGCGTCGTTCGTCGGCCGTCGGGTGAACGAACGTAAAATCGTCTCGCGTCAAGCGCACAATACACGCAGCAGACATCGCAGAATTCCGCCGCAGTCTACCGGGTCGCACGGAGTTTAAGGACCGTGACGGATAGCGACGCGACGAATGGCGGGACGCCCCCGCGCCCACCGCCCATCGCCGCCAGCCCCTCGGCCGCCTCGTGCGTCTTACCTCATCGCGCGCCCAGTTCACCTCGGTCAACGTCGTCGGCCCTCGCCCGCGCGCGCCAGACGCACAGCGCGCGACCCGGCGCAGCGCCTCCGGGATAACGTCGGAATTACGGACGTGACTTGGAGACTTATCGCACCCCGGAGATGACGACGCGGTTTTCCCTCGCCGGAGCCGATTCCGCGCGACGCTCGCTGCATATCTAATAAATCGACCGTCCGATATTGGATTGAACGGTGGTAACACAGATTTAACAAAATGAACAGAAAAAGCATTAAAAAAAAAACAATATGAATGGATGAAATCCAAGGAACTATATATGAAAAACAGATTTTTCACTTGCAAGAGAAAGGATTTTAATATGATTCGAAAAGATTTCATCTATTGGCGTATGACGGAAGACATTTAATCAACACTTCCAGAATTTATTGGATAGACCTGATAGGGTTATACAGACTGTGAGATATAGCCCTTCTTTGTTAATTTCTTAACCGTTCACTTTAATTGAAAAATCTTCTATTTTATATCTAGCTTCTATAAGAAATGTAGAAAGCTTTGATATTCCGTTAGTTAAAATGCATTTTTATCTAACTCGTCTTGCTAAAAGAAGCAAGAAGATGCAGTAGCGCAGTATTTTGAAGATGTTTCCAGTAAATAATATCCTTTCCCATCATAATCCTGTTTTTAGCATTTCTTTAATAAAATATTTTCATTAAAAATACATATGGCAACATAATGCATTTTATTTATGAAAAGCTAAATAATTACAAATCATTCTAACCTCGTGCTCACTGTGTGCATGTTTTCCTGTCGTTCGAAATAATAATTAATTAGGTAATTCGTTCTTTATTAATTTTAGCGTTAATTCAGTCTTGCATGTTTCTTTGGCGTTTTATTTTTTTTATTTCGTTGGTTTGTATAGGGCAAACACATTGATTACTTGATATGAATGTAATGTAATGTTTAAGCCACATAATAACAACAAAGATAACCGAATAACCTGAACAGACGTTTCAAAACAAGCATTAGAAGGATGTATGTATGTATGTATGTAAGTAAAAGGGTGGTGTTACACTGCGACCTAAAAGATCTATTGTGTCCCCTATTTCTTGCTACTTTACAGCTGGCCTTCCAGTCCTATTCCTTTTAGAAAGTGTAGGATGTCAGAGGGCCCCAGTCTAGGTAAGTCTCCCTCTTCGATTTCACATGCTCCCAGGTGAAATGCCCTCGAGTTGCACAGTGCTACGCAGTTTGAGAGGAGATGGATGGGTGTTTCATCCTGTTCCCCACAGAATCTGCATTGAGGATCTTTTTCCAATCCAAGCTTAGTCAGGTGTCCTTTCAGTCTACAATGGCCTGAAAGTATTCCTGTTAAAATGTGAACATTGTTCTTACTCAGGTTGATGCATTCTGTAAACCTCTTCTGGTATAAGTTCCAGAAGAATTTTACTTTGCCTCATCCCTGGAGATTTTCCCAATAACTGGATTTTCTCTGCTCCATTTCTATTTTTAGTTTCTTCAGTATTGTACTGCTACTTAACCCGCAAAAGGGTTCAGGCCCTACAAGAGGCATTCCAGCCCCTTTTTGCGAGGTTATCCGTTATTTCGGTTCCTTCCACTCCTGTGTGACCGGAACCCACAGAGGGTTACTTTATTTCTTTTGCCTAGCTCATTTAGTTTTCCTAGGCATTCCCAGACCATCTTGGAGCTGATTTCATATGAGCTCAGCGCCTTGATGGCGCTTGACTATCAGACATGATGATAATCTCCTGCTTCCGATAGTTCCTATCCATATTGAACTGAACACATCTTCCAATAGCGTGTATTTCCGCCTGAAATATACTGGGTATTTTCCCAGCTTTCGAAATATGTACTTCTAGGCCCATATATTCCTATTCCAGTTCCTTCTGCCGTTTTGGAGCCATCAGTATACCATTTGATGGCATTTCTATTCAAGTTCAAGATGGTGTTATGATCCCACTCGCTCCTGTTACTTAGCTTTATGGTGAATTCCTTCACAAAGCTAAATTTTTTAACATATCATCCCGGGCATATCCCAGGTTTGATCACCATCGGTAGATTGAAGCCTATGCCTAATCATTCCTTCCTTGACCATTCTTAGTGCGGTTCTTTTCTTTTTGCGGCCCTCTATTACAATGTGGAGGGGGGTAAGATCCAATACTACTTCAATAGCTGCTGTTGGGCAGGTTCTCATAGCCCCCGTTATGCATACACATGCTAATCTTTGCGCTTTCGAGAGATTAATTCTGGCCAGATTAGTTCTTTTGCTCCATGCTACTGATGCATAGGTGATGATTGGTCTCACTATCGCTGTAAACATCCAAAGCATTTTTTTGGTTGCATCCCCAATTTTTCCCTGCAAAGTTTCTGCACACCATCAGAGCTCTTTTGGCCTTGTTGTTACTTCAAGTTCATGTTGTTCCATAGAAGTTTATTGTCTAGGGTAAGGCCTAGATATTTAACTTCCGCTCTCCAGTCTATATTTTGCCCATCCAGTTTTATTAGAAGGATAAAAATTACCCCAACTGATTGATGAATGCGTTTCTTATACAACTTGCCGATACTCTTAAATGTTTAATACATTCTAATATATTGTTTATGATTGTGAAGGGTGCATATCAAAAGGTGATCTACGTATTGCTGTGGTTTAGACAATCCATTTTTACTGAGTGTATTTTGAGTTGCATATTTTGATTTGTTTACTTTCTTCCAAGCTGTTGTTCAGTTTACCGAGAATTTTTCACAAGTTTTATGTTCATTTTGTATAAATTTAGTTGAAGAGTTAATTGTATGATTTAATTAACTTAATGTTAAGTTTTTTAAAATTATTCCATTCATTAATTTGTCTAGTGTTCGCTTTGTTTTAATGCGGATTCTATTAAATATTGGCGTATTGTTATACGACTGCGTTGTACGATTCTGAGAGAGGGATTTTTGTAAGAAAAACAATTGTAGAATTTTCTTAAGGAGTTCCTTGTTCGACTATTGACGTGAGTAGACGTATTTTTGTATATCTTTGTTGCCATTTTGTATTTCATTTTGATTTTGTAAATCTCGCTCTATTGTGTTTTATATAGCCAATCAAGAAATTCTTATTGTGATAATTGTTAATATATTGAAGTGTGCACATTATAGATATAAGATCAATTATTATTTTTGTTTGGGCAGATACATTTTAGTTTTTTTTGTTTTCATTATAGTTTAAAGAGTTAATTTTTGGTTATTCAATATTGCTGTTTCATTTTTAATTATCTATCACCTCGTTTGTTTGAGTAGAAGCATTCTTCTTGCATTTAGTTTTTCCTTTTTTTGTAAATTTCTAGTAATTGTCCTCACTTAGTTTATTTTAATATAATACCACGTGGGTTGAAATTGAAAGATTTTGGATAATCTTCCTGAACAAACAAATCTTTTGCTTTGCATAGGAAATAGCATTGTCCTATTTTAACTTAGAGTCAAGTGCAGTTTTTATTTTAGGCCAGAACATTCAGTTCACGGTTTTTTCTGCTTAATCTGTAACATAACCCGTTGTTGAAATAAATTTGATTGTTAATTAGTGTCATTGGGTAGAAAATTCTGTTCTTTTACTTTATTTTAAAACCTTTACAATTTTTCGGGCAATTAAGAGAGTCTGATTGCTTTCACTCACATTTTACTTTTCGTGGTTAGATTCAACTTTTAATTCGCGAGGGTAACTCTGAGCTTAATTGTTCTTTTGTTCAATTTTAAAATTTTATCCGTTGAGCTAGCTAATTTTCTTTCCTTTTTCATTTTAAAATTCATTTTTTTTTGTCATTTAGTTCTATCAGTACACAGCAGTATGTTACCTCTGTAAAATTCATTTAAGTAGTGGAGTTGAAGCCCCACGATGAAAGTAATTCTTCTATTTCTAACTTCTAACACAGGTATTATCGCGTATTAAAAAGCAAACACCTTTATTGAGCACGGGAGATTTATCCGTCTATCGCGTATACGTGATTCAACACTCGCTATGACGGTTATGGGCAAAACACGGTACCAAGGTTCCTCGAAAATACACGAGGTGCAGCAAAACTCAAATAATCATAGTTGTGGCAAGTTGCTACTTATTTATGAAAATACATGAATTTAATAGCAATTAGTATTATTGTTTTTGTACTAAGTATATACTATAGTTAGATACAATACCAATGCTCACAAGTAATACGTGACTTACCACATAAAAAATAGTTTGATTACGATTATTACACAATAATTTGTTAGGTACTGCTGTGGCATGTCTCCCCGGTTGTGTAAACTCTTTGCTGTATATTTTTTAAGTTCATGTTTTGGCTTTGACGCGCGCAAATTCTCACTAATTTTACTTTTTCTTTGAATTAGTAGTTTTGTTGGATATTATTTGTTCAGTTAGTTAGTTCATTTTTCTTTGTTTATAAGTTTTGCAGTAGTTTATCTTGTTTATGTCCTTCTTATAAGGCGATTTCTTTGTTTGTTTGCGGCCGTTGCTGAGCGCGCGCAGTCAGCTGTTTTGTATATACGCGTTGCGTGAGCCACTTTAGGGCAGAAGCTGAATGTGACGCGTGTATGTAGTTGTAAATTTTGAGATCTTCATTTTACCCATTTTACAATTTTCATTTGTTCGGTTTATTATAATTTTAATCAGTATTCAGACTTCTCCTCTTCTTATTTTGTGCACAATTTAAGTAAGTTTTTGTTTATTAATATTCGTTTTAGAAGCAAGCGCGTGTAGAATTTAAATTTTTCCGTTTTTTTTAGTTATTAATTTAATTTTAATTTTATCACCTCGGAAGTGAAGTGAAGCTGAGAGCTTGTTTTTTTATTTCATTTTTAATATTTGCTTATTCTCTCACGTTATTTGAATTAAAATTTTAGTTTGCTTGTGAATTTTTGAAACCACGTGGATTTATTTTTTTTTTGTATGAAATTCCTTCTAGAACGAATTCACCATTTTGTTTGCTGAAGGTTTTGAATTGTCCTTCTTAAATTTTAGTTTCACGAAGGGGTTATTTTAATTCGACACCTTCTGTGTCAAGGTTTTTTCCCCTATTGTTGTAATTATATTTTTTTTTTTTTTTTTTCTTTTTCAATAAATTTTATGAATATAAATAGCACTTTAATAGTTCTTTTATTTTTAATTCTGCCATTTCAATTTTGGGATTTAAAGAAAGTAAATTTCAAAAGCCCCACTATTAGTTTTGGAGAAACTTCCTTGAGATTAAGTATCTCTGGCGCCCTTTTGAATTCATTTTTGCTGAGCTAGCTAAATTAATTTTGTCATTTTTAATTTTCCCTTTACTTATATGCTTGGACCATCAGTTCACAGCAGTACGTTGTATAATAACCGTTAATAAGAGCACTATTTACTGTAAGAATTTGCATTCAGGAAACTGGGTTTAGCTGCAGGTATTAATTGAGGAGAATAGTTGCAAGTAAAACTTCATCTACTGTAAATGACTTTTTATCAAGTAAACACTTTACTTAATCCATTTTTCTCAGTGTACAGGTGAAAGCACACCTATAATAGTGATGGACAGAATAATAGATAAGGTGCACTAATTTCAAGCTTCTATGACCCATACTCGGGATTACGCGCCAGAAATCTTCCCTTCTTCGCAATATTTGCATACAGAAGTGCATTAATCATTTAACCTTGTTAACAAGTCGCCGCATACGTCGCAGGTGGCTGCCGCTAATAACAAAACCGCTTATGTGTTTGTTGTTGTTGCTGTATGTCGTTATCCAATCGGTGCATCTGGGAACGCGCGCAGTTTATTACTATAATAAGACCGTTGTCGCGCGATAATTTTCCTCGCTCTTCTTTACGGTCGAGCACATACATACACATATACGTATTTGTATGCATAATATCGTGGCGCGTTCGGGTTGCCGTAATATTTTATTATTTCGGCGACGCGACGACAAGGATACCCGTGTCTTACTTATGTACGAACGCCAGCGCAGAGAGGGTATATGTAATTAACACCGCTCGCTCGGTAGTAGTAGATGACTTACCATCGATAGGCCCCGTGAATTATTAATTGTTCAGTTGTTTCGTCCTACGTCCTGTTATACTTGCAACGTAAGACACATATATACATTATAAATAACAACGGATCGTACGTTGGTATCGTATCCTCGGCGGTTGGTATCATCGGGATTGATAGAATCGCGATGTGTCTTGGCGCTTTCAACGTTAAAAATGTCCGTTTGTCGGCGTCCGCTCGTTTGTTAGGGCCGGGTAGCGATCCCGAGTTACGATATAAGGATATGCGCGTATGTATTTATTATTCATTACCCCGACTGATTATTATACTATTATTATTGGTAATATACTTGTTTTAAACTGGCTTCTACTGTGATGTCTCAATGCCGAGCAATTATACAGGGTAATTCTCAACTATACACATAACTTGGGATTTATTCCTGATTATAAATAGACGATAATAAAGAAATTTGTGGTGAAAGTTTTTTAGTTTTCTGATATCCCGTGAAATTTACCTTCAAATCAAAGAATATATATAGAAAAATTACCTGAAATACAACAATTGCCAATTTTGACAACTATGCACTTTGTTCATTGTGACAATTAAAATTGTCCATCACATTTAGCAGGGAAGTGGGGCAAGATGGAAATCATTAGGCTTACAACACTGCATCAGGATGCAAATTCATAATACAATTCTAAACGCTTGTTGTAATCTTTAAACATTTATCTGCTATGAAAGAATTACAATTTTTGATGTACTTTGAGGTGAGAACAATTTTGAAAAGAAATGTTAAATAGAAAGAGTTCCAGGTGAGTTAAGAATGGGTCGTACCAAAATCTAGTAATAGGTAAAAAAAATAGATTCTTAAAATATCGTTAAAAACATCAGAAGAAAGCTTAAACTCTTTAAGCGAAACTACTTAAAAATAAAAAAAATACAATAACATAAGAATATAAACTTAATCTTCAACAATTGAACAATGAGAAGACGAACTCATCCACGTTATTCGCACACCCGCCATCTACCCAACCTCCATCGATGCCAATTGTATCAATGTTTCCCCTCAAGCAATACTAACAATAGCGTCATTCTTCCTCAACAGAAAGAACTTGATTATGCCTTGACGTTTTCTAAAAATCTATCTCTTTGCTTCCTTACAAAATTCGCTTCTTCATCTCTTCCGTTTACTTCTTTGTCATTTTTTTTTCCTTTAAACACTCCCTCAGCACTATCTAGTGCCTTAGGATCTCCAGACTTCTATTTTCTTTAGTAGATTTTATACCTAGAGCTTGCTAAGGAATGTTGTCTTCCCTTGTTACCTTTGATTGAACCTGTACTTTATTCCTAACATAGAAATGCATTATGTCTTCGAGAAAGCATAATGGCATATCCAGGCATAACGACTAGACTGAAAAGTGAGATATGATGTATGCCCCATACCAATAGCCCATCTTGCTTCTTTGAGGACATTTTCTGTTATGTATAATAACATATTAAATATTTGAAAATAAACAAAAACATCTACAAAAACATCCATACATGCAATTAATAACGCATAAAAAGTAAGGTAATAAAAAATTACTTATGTTCCGATACTGCCGTTGATCTCACCATTAAAATAATAACGAAATTCTGAAATTGCAAAGTTCACGCACAAACAGCAATAACTTTTATTACGCTAGTAAAGTTTCCTACATTACAACATAAAAACAGCACTTGTCCAATATAGGACTGCTATTATTTGACAGATAGCTTACTAGCCGTTTGTAAAATAGACGATGTCCATCATGCCCTCGTGCCCCATCTTGCCCCACCCTCGCTCTAAAGTTTATAAAAATTATGGTGGAGAATTTCTCAAACGAAAACTTTGGACATGGATTGACATAGTGTATGGTTTTTATTAACAACTTAATTATTACAAAATCACTTATACAAGATTATATCTATTGAGTATTCATACTGTGACCTATTATTCTTTAATAATTTTTTTTTTAATGTAAACTAATTCTATGGAGCTACTAAAGTAATCCTACCTAACTTAATTATTAACT